>JAIUZE010067087.1:0-54036 GCA_022085475.1 Heliosperma pusillum
TATTTTACCATTATATCAATATATAATGGGTCCCACAATGCTTGGTTAATTTATTTTACAACTCCTTGTAAATATAATTAACTAATTATCTCTATCTCAAAACCTCAACTAATTTAGTAATTTAACGATTAATTACTAAGTTAATCTTATTTAATCGTATTAAAATAAGATATAAATTTATTAGTCAATTATCGCATAATTGAAAAATAAACTTAATCGAATTTGAGTTCTTAACTCATTTTCTAACAATTAACTCTCGTACATATCGAATATATGTAATGTACTAATTAACTGTATCGTATACAAATAATTAGTTACTATTTGGATTTCATCCTTTAGGTGTGACCGAAAGGGATCAGTTGATCACCGCCGTCAAACGACAATAACGTCAAACTCTAGTCAGCCAACCGTTATTGATTTACGTTAATTAACTGACTAATCATATATATAGTCAATAAATATCCCAATTTTATTCCTTAATAAGATTTATTATGTGGCGCACTATTGTGCAGGACACCTACTCCAACAGAAGTGTGTCTGAGCCGGGGGACTGGCCGCCAGTTGCCCGACCAGTTGGAAGGTCCTTGGGTATTGTTTTGAGTTTTGCGACCTGACCGTGGTGCCCAGCTGGTGGGCCAGCCGCCCGTGCCCATAACGGCAGCGAGCCCCATGTAACCTTCCCTCTTAATTCTTTCTAGTGACTTGGTGTCGGCCCACCGCCTAGCCAGCTGGTGCCCACGCCGGCGGGGAGACCTCTGTTTTTTTATTTTTCACTTTCTTTTTTATATAATTTCTAAGTGATGAATTTATAGATTGTTTACACTGTAATTTTACGAAATCTTGTTAGAATATTCATGTAAGAGTACAATTATACCACAAAGCATATCATTTATTCACATGTTTATTAACGGATTTAGATGTTTCACTCATGTGTGTCATGTTGTAGACACCCAAAAAAGTAGCTTTATGAGGTACCCGATGATGAGGCCAAACCTAAATGATTATTATGAAAATTGACGATGTTATAATTAACGGCTCTTTACGCGTATGTCCTGAATAATTACTCAAATGACACACAATCACCAAAAAGTCTTTTGTTCTTATTCAGTCCACTTCATATTATCAACCAAACACGTGAGTTTCATTTTTGGAAATTTTTAAAGTGACGACGACGTCATGTTGGCTATAAGACGATAATTACTCGTATTTATGCCTCATTTTTATATATTTTTATGGCCCTTTATCACTTTACGTGAGTTAATTGCCATATGTTTGCTAGTTCGGATTTAATTACTTATATATTATTTTTTCTTGTTAAAAAGATTAATTTGTGCATATTTGAATTA
The DNA here is from genome assembly GCA_022085475.1 of Heliosperma pusillum. NCBI lineage: Eukaryota > Viridiplantae > Streptophyta > Magnoliopsida > Caryophyllales > Caryophyllaceae > Heliosperma > Heliosperma pusillum. Next base: position 1,347 of record JAIUZE010067087.1, read on the forward strand.
ACCGGAAATATCCAGGGAAAGAATGTATTGATTTGAACAAGATAGTCAGCTCTATGTTTTGGGCCAAGCAAATTAAATGGCAAGCCTAGATAAGTGGATCATGTTGAACAACTCCACCAGAAAGAACAGAAGCAAAGAAACACCACACAGAGAACATAAGCTATGCTACTGGAAGCACGACATAGAGGTTGTTCAACAATGGCAACTCAGCTCCGTCTTGAATTTGATCTCTTCATATCTTTTAGTCACAAATTCTATCTTTTATCTTTCTAAAATTGATCACAAGTCTTTCACAAACACCAACTGAGATTAGTATAAGATCAGTATAAATACCCGTCTCAATATCAGAATAATGGGAGGTGAATACCCAAATATTTTATGGAGAAATATGAGCGAAATGAGTGACGGTTCAATCACTTTGGGTCACAAAGTTGGAGAAGAGAAGTTCTCGGGCTTAATCTTAGTACACATACGAGTAAGGGTGGATTCGGGTTCGATCGGAGGTGCGATATCCGATGGTCATGCCGCGGGTTCCGAGCAATAAAATAAGTTCTCCTTACTTCTCTTGTACCTAATTTATTGGTTGAATCGTTGCATAATTTTAGTGAAAACAATAGTTGTTTATTGTTAATCTTTCATTTATTTGTATCCAGGGGCGAACCAGGATGTAAAATATGGGGTAGCGAATTTTTGTAATATAATTTCTATTAAAAGAAACGAAAACATTTTTTTATGCAGCTGAAACTAAAACATATGAACATATATTTCTTAACAATTGGAATGTTTGTAAATATACGTAACAATCATTGTTTGGGTTGTTGATGATTACGCCTTTACGAGACTCGTATAACCATTTAACAAAATTACTAGAATGTTAAAAAAAATATAACGGTTATTGTGCGTAAAAAAATGTATTATATATTAGTTACGTACATTTTTCCCAATTTAATATTATATACTCATTCGATTTTCCTACTTTCTTCCCATTCTAGTGTCGAATAACCGAGCTGTAACGATAAATGTCTTGGAAACCAAATAATATTACTACCTAAAAACAAATGACACACATACATCTATATTTAAACACTTCCACAAAATATTTGTGACAACCCTCGCGAAAGTATAAAGATAAAAAAATAAAATGCAGCAGAAATTAGAGAAATTTTAAAACTTTTTAAGACATGTTTCGCAAAGATTATCAAAAGATGAAATCCAACATAAACAAATGAAGTAGTAGTGTCGATGAGGTCGACAAATCACTACAAGGGAGACAACGGTCCCAAAATATACAATTAACTCTGAAAGTATAAACGTCTAAGCGGTAATAGGTAAACATCGTGAAACGACGCTCGCTAGCTCACACTAGTCTCAACCCCAAGTAGCACCGACTTGTACCTGTACATTCATGAAATATGAACGCCACAGTCATTGGGGAGTAACTCCGGGTTCTCCCAGCCATATCACAAGTAAACATACATAAACAACAATTAAACATGTAAAATCTTATATACAAGTGAATCATGTGAGGTACAAACATACATTTCAAGATAATATGATATAAACATGTGAAATACCAAACGATAGACACCATGTTATGAACCGACTCGGGAAAGACACCCTTAGGCAACTATATACACACTAGGGCTTACATCTCACCGTTAGTGGCATATACATGATAAGGTAGAGACCCGCATACCAAACCAATACAATCAACTATTTCATACAAGAATCCAACCCAATATTCACATATGTTCCAATATTATAAACAACCATCCAAACATACAAATATAGCAATATAACTCTCACGGTAAATGACAAGCACTAGCATCATGTACAATAGAAAGACAAGTCAATGTGATAAGACATTTCCCTAAACCGTATACGATAAGACGTTTCGTATACTCATGACCTAGACAAACACGTCCACAGGATAAGACGTTTCCCTAAACCGTATACGATAAGACGTTTCGTATACTCATGACCTAGACAAACATGTCCACGGGATAAGACGTTCCCCGGAACTGTGTAAGATATGACGTGTCGCACACAGAAGACTCTAATCCTCTCGGTAGGACGACGATAATGATAGGGTCCAAGTCTAAACCTGGCCAGACTCTCGGGAGAAGAAGACATTTCCCGATTCGACATGTGGTATGACGAGCCACATCCAAGACTCGATCAACACAATGGACGTCGAGTACCCCAAATATTGCAAGACTACGCGAAAGAGGCGGAAAGAGATCTATAGTCATAGTCAAGCAAGTACGCTACATGTAATGACACCACCTCGCAAGGATACAACATTTGACGGTCGGGTCGATCAACGCATTGCGTTCATCTCCTAATAACGTCGTCATATCCCTACTAAACAAATGCACAACGGCATCACGGTTACACCTCATCGCTCCGAAATTTAATTCTAACGAGTATGAAATGTGATCGGGAAATGAGAGTTCAAAGCACCCAACGACTACTGCTCTAATCATTAAATAAGGCAAAACCGACTCAAGGAGGGAACATAATAAAAACCGTCACCAAACATGTGATAAAACATAATATAAATGTAAAAATGATAAACATGAGACAATACGTTATTATATAAGTATTAGACCAAGTTTAAGAAGTATAATGAATAAGAAACATATATCTCATCTCAAACAACAAGTTTGGAAACTAACTAAAATAAGGGTCCACTTCAAACGGTCATAACTATAGTTCTAGACATGCAAAGAAATTCCAAGTGGAGGTGATAGCTTATCCTCTTACGGTTCCAACGGTAGGTCACACGCCCCAAACAGACAAGTATTGAAGGAGATATTACCATTTTACCAAAAAGGGTTGGACTGGACCCGCCCGAGTTGGACCCGACCCGCCGGGGTTGAGTTGGACCCGTCCGGGTTAAAAATGTCCTGCTCGGGTTTAGGGCTCAAACCCGCCCTGGTTAGACTGGACCCGCCCGGGTTCTATTCAAATCCGCAAGGGTTCAAGCCAAAATTCATCCAAACTTCAAGTTTAAGTCAAACAAGTTCTTACTTATTTGTAATTACCAATATAAACCATCATAAATCACCACTTAGCATAATATATGAGCATCATAACATTCCATATGACATTAAAAGCATAATAAGTTATCATTGAAGACTTAAATACAAGTTTAAGCAACAAGAAGGTAATTCATCATCAACTGTGACAACCTCGCCAATGCGGAAATAAAACATACAAGCATGTGATTAAATTAGCGGAAAATACGGTGTTTTTAAAACTTTTTACATGCAAGATAAAAATACGAGGAGTGTCAAATAAATACAAACCAAAGTATACAAATACTACAAAGAGACGAGGTCTCTCAAAATGTTATCAAAGTCAAAGTGATTAGCAAACTAGCTAAATAACGTCTAGAGGTGAATCTTCTAGGCCAACGCCCGCTAGCTCACACCCGAACCCAAAATACCACAAGCAAAAAGCCATCCAATCAAGCAACCTGTTCATCCATGAAAAACATGAACGCCACGGACAGTGGGGAGTAACTCCGGGTTCTCCCAGCCATATCACATCAAACATACTTAAACGGTAATACGAAAATAGAACATGCATATATATAGATATACATATGAAATACGATAAGAATAAATAGGCAATTCAATATATAAAGATATTGGCACATGAAGTACAAAACCGTAATCATCAGATTATAGACAAACTCGGGGAAGACACCCTTAGGCAACTACATACTCGCTAGGGCTTGCATCTCACCGTTAGCGGCATATAATTGATAAGATAGAACTCGACATATGAATTGTACGCATCAGATTATAAGTAGACTCGGGGAAGACACTCTTAGGCAACCATATACACTCACTAGGGCTTGCATCTCACCGTTAGTGGCATAAGTTTGATAAGATTGAGACTCGACAAACAAACCATGCCAAGTCATCCAAAGATCATGAATAATCAATCATATATTCATCCAACCAAACGCACAATACGTTGACGACATCTCTCACGGTAAATGCCACGCACTAGCACCGTGTACATGGCAAGAATGATTAAAATCGCATCCACGGGATGACATTTCCCTGAACGCATACACGATGACATTTCGTATATGTAGACTAATTTCCTCCTGGTAGGACGACGATATAAATACCCGGTCCTAGTCTAAACCTGGCCAGACTCTCGGAATAAACCATTTTTCGATTCGACAAGCGATGACATTTCGCATCCAAGACTCAGTCAATCATAGACGCCGAGTACCCCAAATTCGGTCAACCTTCACGAAAGAGGCGGAAAAGAGCACAAGCATCATAACAAGCGGTACGCTACATGCAATGACACCACCTCGCAAGTATACAACATTTGACGGCCGGGTCGATCAACGCAAAGCGTTCGCCTCCCAACAACGTCGTCATATGCCCAATAACACATGCAATTAAGCAGTAAGGATACACTCCCCGTTCCGACATTCCAGCCTTACGAACGTGGAGGTAGCCAAGGGAATGAGAGTACAAAGCACATAGAAAATTAGTGCTCAAACCGTAACATTTGTAAAAAACGACTCAAAGTGGGATATATGAAAAACCGTCACAAAACATGCGAATAGGGAATTATATAAATTTAACTATGATAAAAATGAATCAATACATGATACATAAGCATTAGAACAAGTTTATGAAGCATAATAAATAATAAACATAGATCCTCTCTCCAAAACAACGTGTTTGGAAACCAACTAAAATAAGGGTCCACTTCAAACGGTCATAACTAGAGTTCTAGACATTCAAATGCAGAAATTTCAAGTGAACGTGATAGATTATCCTCTTACGGTTCCAACAGTAGGTCACAAGCCCAAAACAAGCAAGTAACGAAGGAGATATGAACATTTTACGAAAAGGGGTAAGTGCAGGAAAACTGCAGTCGACTTTGGGAAAAACTGGCAGCATGAAACGCTGCCAGGGCCAGGCAACGCTGCCAGCGTTCACACACGATGCTGCCAGCGTCCAGAGGCGCTGCCAGCGTCCTGGTCTCAGGCACGCGATTCATCAACAAAATCAAACAAAGCCATTTATCATTACAAACCATCAATTCTCATATCAATTATCAAGTAACAACAACCATCATCAAACAACACAGTTCCTATGATTACTAACCTTATTCTAAATATGATTCCTAACATAGAAAACACATAAAAACACGTAAATGATATCGAGTAACCCTTCACCGTTACCTTTACGCGTCTTCAATCGATTTCTAAACCTTCCTCCACTAGATAGTAATCTTTGTCGGGGTCTAGAAGGTCTCCACCTACAATTAGACGACAAAAGATGAATATAATTCACCTTTGAAAAAGACGGATAAATTTAAAAGTGAGAAAGACGGTAATTTTATTACCAATACGGATAGAGGACGATGAGAGGAAAAGAATAAGACGAACTTGAGTGAATTAGAGCGAGAAACGAAGGAGTTGCGATAATTTAGAGTTGGATCAAATATGGAGGCTAGGTTTTGGGGTTTACTTGGTGAAGAAGAAGGAGATGATGAATGAGGGAGAGTTAGGGTTAAGGGGGAGTATGAGGGAGTAAGTGGAAAAACATGGAAAAAGCCCATAAACGCCTTAAGGCGTAATCTTACTCGAAATTTCCCGTAAAGTCCGAAAACGAACTCGGATTTTCTAAAATAGACACGGGAAATAAATTTCTATACTAAATCTAAATTTCGCTGAAAAGTATCCGTATAATATTTTTAAATTACAAATAGGGTACATTTGCGGGTGTTACAATCACCCCACCTTTTAAAAAGTTTCGTCCTCGAAACTTGAGAGTAGAAAACAAAAGTATCAGGGACAAGAATCGGTTTTCAAAATTAATACGAAAACTTTTATAAGGGAAATATTTATGAAACGAGGTTCAACTCGAAAATGGTTTAAGGATATTTTCACAAGTGCGAAACTTTATTTACGGATCGCAGGAGTGCCCGTCGCGAACGAGTACTCTAGTTATCCAAATCAAAGCAATGTCGAAATAGTGAAATCGAAAATCAAAACAAGCGTTAGTAAGTGTAGAACTAGTCACCAGACGTCTCCAATAATAAGTCCAAACATCCAACCAAACGCAAAATCCAAACATAAAAGCAAAAGAAATCCATTTTCTCCAAAAAGAGGGTACACAATCCATCTTTAGACTTCTTTGAAAAGTTACATTAGAAATACAATATGAAAATTTGAAGGTTTTCTCAAAGATAAAATCAAATAACAAGACATTACACGTACATAGAGCGACTCAAACATCAAGTTCACAAATCACGATAACAAAATATATACAAAACACGCAAAATTAAAACAAATCGAACTCTTAGGGATAAGAAGATCACGATGAAGTCGGCAGGAAGATCTATAAGGATTCGACATCACTAACTCTACTAAATAAACTAGTCTTCAAGAGAATGTAATTTACCTCAATTACACTTTAACCATCCTAAATCGCCAAACTCCATAAACATTATTTACAACAATCACAATCAAAGCAACAAACATAATTATCTAAGATCCAACTAGCCTCATCCAAGGTCTCACGACAAGGGAAGATCCACAGTCCGATATCGATTATAATGACTCTTTAATATGCCATAACATCCTTAATTCGATCATTACTACGGTCGAAGCCTCAAATATAAATCGTCACATTAGTAAACTATGGTGATTATAATCCTCAAGATAAATGAGTTCACCATTCTAACTCTATATTCCATAACAACCGAGCACTCACTATCCAAAGCTTGCAACGAACATTTCTCAATCTCAAACTATGATTCCTTAAGAATACAAGAAAATTACAAATTCCAAACCACAAATGGCCAATCACTTGGCAATCAGACAACCATTCAATTCATCTAAAACTCAAAATGAATCGATTTTTATTTATGACAATACTTCTCAAACTTTGGTTACCGACTTAATTACCACTACAACAAAATGGCACTTGCGCCACGATTTATGCCACGGGAATTTCTGATTCGTGGCGTAAATTTGTTTCGCCACGGGAAAACTAGTTTATTTACTTTAAAAAAATTTGGTATTAAAAATTAGGCCACGGGAAAATTAATGGCGTGGCAACTAATTGCTTTTAGCCACGAATTATGTTACAGTCGTGGCTAAAAGCTGCATTTAGCCACGAATTAAGCCACAACGTGGCTAACAAATGCTTGTGGCCACGGGTTTAACCCACGACGTGACTAACAAATCCTTTTGGGCACGGGTTAAGCCACAATCGTGGCTAATCCCTCTTTTTGGCCACGGGTTGAGATATCGTGGCAAGTTATTGCTTATAGCCACGTAATAAATCAATATCTTGGCGAATGCCACTTTTGAGCTCAATTTGAGTCATTCTCATACAAGTTATTTATAAAATACGAAGTAAAAATTAATCGATTTTTAAGTAAATATTAGTGTTTGTCTTTATGACATTAGTACTTATATAATCGAATTAATATTTTAGTATTAGAGTAAATTTAAACTATTCAACTAGACAAGAAAAATATGAATAAGCTGAACTCGTAAATTGTACATCCTTTGTCCGAATTATTTGCTTACATTTGAATTTCACTAGTAGGAAACAATACATTGTGCAGGTTAAAGAAGATGTTTCGGTGATGATAATATTAGACCTGGCAAACAGGTTGGTCAAATCGGGTTCGGGTCAGGTCCATTCGGATTTGTCACATTTCCGGGTTAGTTCGGGTCAAGCCGGATCCTTTCGGGTTTCACGTCTATTTTGGTTTTGTTGGTTGGATCATTTTCGGGTTAACGGGCCGGGGTGTCTCGGGTCGGTTCATTTCCGGGTCAATAGTTATTTTTGCTCGGGTTAATTTGGGTTGGCTAAAATAATTAAAATATAATTAAAGGGTTATTTTAAGACTACCCCCTGGATGCTTCACAAGACTGTCTTTTTATGTTACAATTGGTCTTGCTCATTATTGGCTTGGTTCAAATTAATATAATAATATTAAATGTGACTTCAACTCAGCTAATTCGGGTCACTTTTGGGTCGGGTGGTTTATGGTTGGGTTGTTTCGGATCGGGTCTGTTACGGGTCTAGCAAAACTCGGGTCAATTTTGTGTCGGACGGATTAATTCGGGTTTCAGGTCATATTTGGGTTCTAGAACTCGGGTTAGTTTTGGGTCTCGTGTCAGCCTTTTCGGTTCGTGTCGGGTCATTTGGGGCGGGTTGCTTTTGAAAAGTTTAGTTATGTAGGACACCGAAGCCTAAACAACCCATCTCAATTAAGACGGATATATCTTATTAAGATTGAAACGGGTTAAATGTATAATTAAATGCCTAGCAAATAACAATATGATTATTCTATTTATAAACACAAATTCTCATTGAAGACGGGCACTATCCGTCACAAGCTGAAGACGGATAGTGTCGCTTTTACAATATGCAATTGGGGAAGGCAAGTATAGGTTAAATGGAGCACATCATTTGCATATTGTAAGATCGTCACTATCAATCTTCAACTTGTGACGAATAATGCCAGTTTATGCCGTTTTGGTGAAAGTAGTTGATTTATAAATGTGAATTATTTGACCCATCCTATATCTGTGAGCCTAACTTATAGAAATAAAAGAAAGAAGCAAGTCACTCCTTCTAACAAACGCTGCTTCACATAAAGTCTCATTCTCTCATTCCAATTCGCATATCATATTCCAAATGAATCGATTTAAACCCTCAATTCAACTAACAATGACCCGCGTGGAGACGATTGATCCGACACCGAAGAAGATATTCATTTATTCGTCGTTTTCTTTACCTCCTAGCTCGCGTGAGTCGACGTCGGCGTCGAGGTATGTCGATTTAACGATTCAATTTTATTTCAATTGATTTAATTTACACTAATCTAGGGTTTATATTATTTTCTTTGTTCCTCTGATTTGGTTCATATTTTCGATGTTTCTTCTAGTTTGCCTTCTTCTCCATCTCACTGGGATCTTCCGCACAATTGAACTCGGCCGTCACTGTCAACAGCGGAGAAGGGGATTTCTACTTCTCCAGCCGAAAACACTCGTCTCTGATTGAATTTGCTCAAAAAGCACTAGATCGGGCTATTGATGTGAAGCTAACATCTGGTATGCCATGTTTTCATCTTTGATACTTCCAAACAATATATTTGTCTTTCTTTTGCTCCATGCTCATTATGTTAATCCGTATTTGATTACCATCGTTTACTCCTTGTTTATCATGTTGTTGAATTTATGATGATGCCATACCTTGTGGTTAATGTTAATATGTGAAGTTATGTTTACGTTCTCACATTCGTGAATTTGGTAATAAGACTATTGGAGCACATGATTGCTTATTTAGCCTATTCTTCATTCTATTGTCACATAGAAATTTTGCATAGCCAATTTAGAATTGCAACATTCACAGGGGTGCATGGGTTTGTTTGAACTAATGTAAAAGAAGTACTATGCTCGTTACAGTCATTTATTTATCTTTTCTCTTTTTGGGCGTCGCATTTATTTGTTTACTTTTTCGCATATTACATTAGTATCCACATGCTATCTAATGATACTAACCACATATAGTCTCCTCCCATCTCCTTGGTTTTTGTGTCAAAAGTAAAGGTAAACAAATGACCGGAACGGAGGAAGTATCAATGTTGGTGTCTTACTGCTTTGGTTTCATGTCAAATGTGAATCGGAATATATTTTGTATGATTATGACCAAGGAGCTGACTTTTTGTTTCCTTAATGTGTGAATGTACATTATCATTTTGATGGCTCAACAGCAAGGCGTACAAATAAAAATGCTAGTTGGGATTCAATGGGTACTTAAATAGAACTGCTATTATTAGCTCGTGAATGAGTACCTATCTTGTAATTGTAATTGGTAAATAATTGAGTAATATTTACTGTCTGGTAAGTAAATGAAGCTTTAAACTATTGTTACGGTGTCGGTGTTTGGAGCGACTTATTTTATCGTTTGTACCTTACCTTCAAAAGAGTCAATACTAACGTGTACCAATAAATGCTTTCTAGATTTTTTTATCCTACGATTTAAGTCTTAATAACCTTTTCGATAGTAAATCGTTAAGTATCTCTTATACTCTAATTTTATGTGGATTTGCTATGTGTATTGGGTATAGTCTATTTTTTACTCGGTATTGGAATATCATTTTCGGACTTCGTATCATACTATACAATTGAGTGATGAAGCTGGAATTTTTTAAAACTTCATAGCTTCTTTTCTATTGTTTGGTACAGGAGAGGCATCATAGACACCTTTTGGCACTGGTTTTTGGCGATGTCTTGCTTACTTTTGGTCTGCCATACAAGTAAGAAGTGATATATATTTTTCTAAAGAGCTTAATTTATTTATACTTCATACTTGTATGTTTTCTTTGTGTGTTAAGAGTTTATCGATATGCGCTGAAAAACCACAATAGTTCACTGTCTTAGAATTGAAAATTATTGCATAATGTGATTTCAGGTTATTCCTTGTTCGTGGAAGCAATTCAATTCATGCCTCATTTTGTACGGTAAGTTTTAGATGTTACCCTATTAAGCTTCAATTGTGCTTGAGCAATGGTTGGTTATGGGTTTGATTGTGTGTTTGATTTCGGGCGTGAAACAGAGAAGAGGAGAGGAGAGGAGCGTTGGCATTGCTGCTGGTTCTGCCTGTTCGAGTATTGTCTACGTTGGTGCTTGTAGTTACTACTAAAGTGCTGGCAGCATTGCTGCAAGTACTGATGATGCGTGTACTTTGTATTTTAATGTTTTGAAAGAAATGTATTTGTTTGAATTCTGATATTTATAGAAGTTTGATCAACTTTGATAAAAGCAAGGATGTTACTCGTTGATTAATGGATATATTACTCTTACTTTTGCTTCTACCAATGTTTAAGTTCTCACAAGATATTCATTTGAACAATTAACAAAGATTCACATGAAATAATTAAAGCCACGATATTTTCTAGCTACTATTAATGAGCTAACCACGAGAATTAAAAATTTGGCCACGTTATGATTTGTGGCTAATAATGACTAGCCACGGGAGTTTTTTTTATGCCACATTATTATTTCGTGGCAGGTAGTCTTTAGCAACGGGAATTCTTATGTTTAGCCACAATTTTATCATGTGGCTAATTAGTTTTAGCCACGGGAAGTTTGTTTGGCCACGACATTTTAGCCACAAGAATTTCGTATAGCCACGATAATTTAGCCACGGGAATTGTTTGGCCACGATATTTTAGCCACGGAAAACTCTGTGGCTAAATTTGTAATTTAAGCCACGATGCAGTTTTTCCCGTGGCTAAATTTTAACCACGGCCACTTGGGCCACGACTAGTTTTCCCGTGGCAAAGCACTATAGCCACGGGAATTTAACGCTTGCGCCACGTACTAGATCGTGGCCCAAGTGCTAATTTGTTGTAGTGTACCCTAAAGCAAAGCCACTTTTAGAATCCATCAATTAGAGACATCTAATTCCTAAATGGTATCCCAAGCAACCGATATAATACCCAACAACAACGAACTATTATCACGCTCAACTCGATTCCCAAAATAGCACTACAATACCAAGCTCCAAATTTAAAACCACTAAGAGAGGATACATTATCATTATTAGGATTCATCCTAGAGCTTAAGTCCTATTTTCCATGATCAAATACAACCTGAAATTTCCTCAATCCAAAAACACATATTCTAACTAAAGAATCCCAACATTCATTACACTTATTCTCTGAGCTTTACAAACAGAATATCCAATCCACTAGAGAAAAGATGAAGGAGCAACGAGATAGGAAACGATAAGGAATCTCAAGGAGAACACGAGAATAAATCAGGCACGATATTACAAGAGAGGAACGCTGAAAATAATGAGGTCAAGGAAGAGACAAAGCAGATAGTAGAGTTATGAAGATATCCGCGTAAGAAATAAGATACGAGCATGCGATTTCTTAAAGATCAATCTTGACAAAAGCATTCAAGAATGGAAATGAAAAGGGATGATGGATCGAGTAAAGGTTTAAGGTTTAATCCACAAAATTTCTCCTTTCAGACTGAGGGTGATAGTAAAGCAACTCATCCCAATAACAAAGGTCTCTTACAAGGGACCCTCGTACCACAAATTATCAAAGTAAGTCACACCTAGATTTAACAAATCGATTACAACCCAATTCATCCATCCTTTCATATAGCACAGAATCCCAATTGCGGTATTGCAACTCAAGTATAGTAACATTCTCTAAATTCCAAAATTTGACACACTCTCAAAGGTTTCAAAACCGAAGGACTAACAAGGAATTCTTCAAACTAAACTCTTTTTCAACTCCTATGGCCCACAAGTAGAGCACCAAACAGAACGTCATCATCAACATCCTAAGGCATCACCATCATAGCTCATCTAATCAGATTCCTCTCATGTCCATAGTCCTTAAGTAACATGGTTTAATCTATCATGACGACTTACTACCTCAACCAAGTCTCCGATACCATGATGTAATATCATAATTTTAAATCCAATGATTATAGCCAAGTATTTTTCCACCAAGCATATACCCAAAGGTACACACTAGAAATTCACAAGAAGTCACTTAACCTCAAAAGTATTTCGCACCTCAAGATATCATTCAAAGCTTCTCATTTACACCAATTAGACCTATCATAAGCATGGTCTTCAAAACAATACTAAACTTTTAAGTCCAAAAGATTAAATTATTAATGAGTTAAGAAGTCCTAGCCAACTCATTCAACCTTACACCATCGAATATCATGAACTATTTACACACAAGTCATGACAAGCATTTATACACTAAAATCATCAAACATATCTTACCACACTTTCCTCAAGGATCCCAACTCTCACCACTAGGGGTGAACTTAGGTCTACACAATTTTTCTCAAATCCCAAATTCATTCTAATCAACACTAACATTCCACAATGTCCAAAATTCTTCCGACCAAGGTTTATATACTACAAACAAACGGGTATGGTATCCACAAAAGGTCACGTAAGGAAGTTGAGGGTACAAATTGATAAGGAGGAGGAAAGTAACAAGAGTAATTTCCAAGGGGAAAAGAAGTTAAATGATAAGGAAGCACTTAGTTAGAAGGAAAAGAGCATGATACATTAAGGACGAGAGAAATCATCGATGAGGAAGAAATACACTTCAATTAGGCTTGTCAATCTTCAATCTTTGGTAGAGGGTACTTCTTCTAGGTAACACATGATCCACCTCAAGACGGTAGATACAAACAACCATAACATCACTCAACACAATCAACAAACAAGTTAGAACCTAACAAACATCAAGTACACCAAAGACAACCACCTTAGGTCCTTAAGTATACCCATCTCTCATTTATTATTTCAAGGTCAAGTAATTTAAGTTTAGGGTTCACGTGTGTGTGTCGGGAGCGTTTAAAGCTCTGATACCAACTATGACAACCCTCGCGAATGCGGAAATAAAACATACAAGTATGTGATTAAATTAGCGGAAAATACGGTGTTTTTAAAACTTTTTACATGCAAGATAAAAATACGAGGAGTGTCAAATAAATACAAACCAAAGTATACAAATACTACAAAGAGACGAGGTCTCTCAAAATGTTATCAAAGTCAGAGTGATTAGCAAACTAGCTAAATAACGTCTAGAGGTGAATCTTCTAGGCCAACGCCCGCTAGCTCACACCCGAACCCAAAATACCACAAGCTAAAAGCCATCCAATCAAGCAACTTGTTCATCCATGAAAAACATGAACGCCACAGTCAGTGGGGAGTAACTCCGGGTTCTCCCAGCCATATCACATCAAACATACTTAAACGGTAATACGAAAGTAGAACATGCATATATATAGATATACATATGAAATACGATAATAATAAATAGGCAATTCAATATATAAAGATATCGGCACATGAAGTACAAAACCGTAATCATCATATTATAGACAAACTCGGGGAAGACACCCTTAGGCAACTACATACTCGCTAGGGCTTGCATCTCACCGTTAGCGGCATATACTTGATAAGATAGAACTCGACATATGAACTGTACGCATCAGATTATAAGTTGACTCGGGGAAGACACTCTTAGGTAACCATATACACTCACTAGGGCTTGCATCTCACCGTTAGCGGCATAAGTTTGATAAGATTGAGACTCGACAAACAAACCATGCCAAGTCATCCAAAGGTCATGAATAATCAATCATATATTCATCCAACCAAACGTACAATACGTTGACGACATCTCTCACAGTAAATGCCACGCACTAGCACCGTGTACATGGCAAGAATGAATAAAATCGCATCCACGGGATGACATTTCCCTGAACGCATACACGATGACATTTCGTATATGTAGACTAATTTCCTCCTGGTAGGACGACGATATAAATACACGGTCCTAGTCTAAACCTGGCCAGACTCTCGGAATAAACCATTTTCCGATTCGACAAGCGATGACATTTCGCATCCAAGACTCGGTCAATCATAGACGCCGAGTACCCCAAATTCGGTCAACCTTCACGAAAGAGGCGGAAAAGAGCACAAGCATCATAACAAGCGGTACGCTACATGCAATGACACCACCTCGCAAGTATACAACATTTGCAGCCGGGTCGATCAACGCAAAGCGTTCGTCTCCCAACAACGTCGTCATATGCCCACTAACACATGCAATCAAGTAGTAAGAATACATTCCCCGTTCTGACATTCCAGCCTTATGAACGTGGAGGTAGCCAAGTGAATGAGAGTACAAAACACATAGGAAATTAGTGCTCAAACCGTAACATGTGTAAAAACCGACTCAAAGTGGGACATATGAAAAACCGTCACAAAACATGAGAATAGGGAATTATATAAATTTAACTATGATAAAAATGAATCAATACATGATACATAAGCATTAGAACAAGTTTATGAAGCATAATAAATAAGAAACATAGATCCTCTCTCCAAAACAACGTGTTTGGAAACCAACTAAAATAAGGGTCCACTTCAAACGGTCATAACTAGAGTTCTAGAAATTTAAATGCAGAAACTGCAAATGGAGGTGATAGCTTATCCTCTTACGGTTCCAACGGTAGGTCACAAGGCCAAAACAAGCAAGTAACAAAGGAGATATGATCATTTTACGAAAAAGGGGTCAGTGCAGGAAAACTGCAGTCGACTTTGGGAAAAACTGGCAGCATGAAACGCTGACAGTGCCAGGCAACGCTGCCAGCATTTACACACGACGCTGCCAGCGTCCAGGGGCGCTGCCAGCGTCCTGGTCTGAGGCACGCGATTCATCAACAACATCAAACAAAGCCATTTATCATCACAAACCATCAATTTTCATATCAATTATCAAGTAACAACAACCATCATCAAACAACACAATTCCTATGATTACTAACCTTATTCTAAATACGATTCCTAACATAGAAAACACATAAAAACACGTAAATGATATCGATTAACCCTTCACCGTTACCTTTACGCGTCTTCAATCGATTTCTAAACCTTCCTCCACTAGATAGTAATATTTGTCGGGGTCTAGAAGGTCTCCACCTACAATTAGACGACAAAAGATGAATATAATTCACCTTTGAGAAAGACGGATAAATTAAAAAGCGAGAAAGACGGTAATTTTATTATCAATACGGATAGAGGACGATGGGAGGAAAAGAATAAGACGAACTTGAGTGAATTACAGCGAGAAACGAAGGAGTTGCGATAATTTAGAGTTGGATCAAATATGGAGGCTAGGTTTTGGGGTTTACTTGGTCAAGAAGAAGGAGATGATAAATGAGGGAGAGTTAGGGTTAAGGGGGAGTATGAGGGAGTGAGTGGAAAAACATGGAAAAAGCCCATAAACGCCTTAAGGCGTAACTTACTCGAAATTTTGCGTAAAGTCCGAAAACGAACTCGGATTTTCTAAAATAGACACGGGAAATAAATTTCTATACTAAATCTAAATTTCGCTGAAAAGTATCCGTATAATATTTTTAAATTACAAATAGGGTACATTTGCGGGTGTTACATCAACACCACCAATTTTCCATCAAATTGGGACATACAAGATGCAATTCAAAAATTAAATATATTGTAGTCATAGATCTATACTATTATCTACACAAGAACTCATCTTTCACAACTAAATACTACAATTAACACCTAAAACACATAAAGATATCGAGTAACCCATCACCGTTACCTTTTAGCGTCTTCAAATTTAGTTTCCTTCTTCTTCTTCAACGAGAAAGATAGCTCCGGTCTGGATCTCGGACAAAAAGATGAATAGTTGGCCGTGAGAAAAAGATGAGAAGAACAAAAATGATAAAGACGAGACTTTTATTACTTTATTAGAAAGAGAAGAAGAAAATAGGAAGAAAAAGCTAAAAATTAGTGAATTTGGATAAGAAATGAGGGAGATATGATATTGTAAGTGTTTAAAGGTTTTTGCTGTCTCAACAATGGAGGTAGGGTTTTAGTGTGTTTGTTTGGGTGAGGGAGATAAAGGAATGTTGCTGAAAAATTGGACTGATAAGTGAGGAAAACTTGGGCCAAAAGGTGAGTAGAGATTTAGAATAAGGCCCAAAGTGAGTCATGAAGTCCGACTCACCTAAAATTCCGAGTAGCGCCCAAATATGGACTCGGATTTGTCAAATTAGACATGGAAAACTAAAATATAAATAAAGCTAGTTAATAATAATATAATATTATTAAAATAAAATAGGGTATATTTGCGGGTATTACAATCACCTCACCTTTTTAAAAAGTTTCGAGGCGAAACTTTAGAGTAGAAAACAAAAGTATCAAAGATAAAAGTCGGTTTTCAAAATTAACTCGAAAGCTTTTACAAGGGAAACATTTATGAGACGAGGTTCTTCTCGAAAACGGTTTAAGGAGATTTTTCACTAGTGCGAAACTTTATTAATGGATCACAAGTGTGCCCGTCGCGAACGAGAACTCTAATTATCCAGATTAAATCAAGGTCAAAATAGTGAAATCGGAAATCAAAACAAGCGTTAATAAGTGCGGGACTAGTCACCAGGCGTTTCCAATAACGAGTCCAAACATCCAACCAAACGCAAAATCCAAATGTGAAAGCAAAAGAAATCCATTTTCCCAAAAAGAAGGTAAAAGATTTATCTCTAAACTTCTGTGAAACATTACATTGGAAATACAATATGAAAATTTGAAGTTTTTCTCAAAGATAAATTCAAAATGACGAGGCATTACTCGTACATAAAGCGACTCGAACATTACAATCACAAATCACGATACTAAGAGATATGTCCAACGAGTAAAATGAAATAAAAGGAATTAAGGGAAAGGGAAAAATCGGAGGGAAGGACGACGATCAAATAGTAGCTAATTGAATAAGGGTCAAGTTGAGGGAAAAAGAGAGGGACACCTTTGCTGGGGGAAAACTAAACACTGTAGCCCAAATATTACAGACATCATGGTTGACTTCTAGGGCAATTTCACAAACCTATCTTACAACCGCGACATCTCAAAGGTCTTTCACAATTCGACATCACCATCTCTACGAATAAACTAGTCCTCAAGAGAATGTAGTTTACCCGAGTTACACCTTAACAGTTTCAATCATTACATTCCTACTATGATCTTTCATAAACACGAGATTCAAAGCCACTAACCTAATTATCCAAATCCAATTAGCATCCACTAAGGTCCATAGGCATGACAAACACCACAATTACATTCCGCATGAAAGGTTCTTTAACGTACTCTAACCTCCTTAGTTCCATCATAACTCTATTTGAAACCACCAACAAAAGTAATCACATCTAGGGAACCATATCCACTAACAACCACCAGGTAAATGAGATTTACCATAATAATCCTCTTATTCAAATCACTTCAAAACTCATTATCCTAAACTTACAATGAACCTTCTCATCCCCAACGTCAAATCACAATACCTCAAGAAAGGAAAAGTACTAACTCCAATCACATATATATTACCGCGACGCGACAATTAATCAAATCATCTAGCTCATCAAAACTCAAACGTACCGGTCTTCACTTATGAGATTATTCTTCGAATTTGGTCACAAATCTAAATATCCACAAGGTAAGATTCGTTTTTAGAGCCTAACAATTAAAGACAACAATTTCCCAAATAACCTCCAAGGTAACTATTACAATATCCCGCAACAACGAACTATTATCATGATCAACTCGATTCTCAAAATAGCACTACAATACCAAGCTCCAAATCTAAAACCACCAAGGGAGTATATTTCCACCAAGACTATACCCAAAAACACACCTTAAAAAGCCACAAAAGTCACTTAGCCTCAAAAGTATTTCGCACCTCAAGATATCATTCAAAGCTTCTCATTTATACCAATTAGACCTATCATAAGAATGGTCTCCAAAAAAATACTAAACCCCTAAGTCCAAAAGATTAAATCAATAATGAGTTAAGAAGTCCGATCCTAGCCAACTCATTAAACCTTACACCATCGGTTTCAAGACATCAATCAAACAAATTTTCAAGTAGCTATGCACTAAAATCATCAAACATATCTTACCACACTTTCCTAAAGGATAAAAACTCTCACCAATATGGGGTGAACTTAGATCTACACCATTTTCCTTAAATCCCAAATTCATTCTAATCAACCCTAACATTCCACAAGTCCAAAATTCTTCCGCTAAGGCTAATATACCACAAACAAAAGGGTAAGGTATCCACAGAAGGTCACATGAGGAAGTTGAGAATACAAATGGTAAGATGGAGGAAAGTAAAGTAATTTTCCAAGGGGGAAAGGAACTTGGAAGATAAAGAAGCACTTAGGTAGAAGGAAGAGAGAAAGGTACGCTATAGACAAGAGAAATCATCGATGATGGAGGAACACACTTCAATTTGGTTCGTTAATCTTCAATATTCGGCAAAAAAGATACTTTTTATTGCCAATACATAGTCCACCTCAAGGCGGTAGGTACAAACAATCATATCACTCAACACAATCAACAAACAAGTTATAATCTAACAAACATCAAGCACACTAAAGACTACCAACTTAGGTCCTTAAGACTACCCATCTCTCATTCATTATTCATTGGTCAAGTTAATTAAGGTTGGGGTTCACATGTGTGCGTCGAGAGCGTCATAGGCTCTGATACCAACTGTGACAACCCTCGCGAAAGGATAAAAATAAACAAATACAATGCAGCGGAAATTAGAGAATTTTTAAAATTTTTTAAGACATGCGCAAAGATTATCAAAAGATGAAATCCAACATAAACAAATGAAGTACTAGTGTCAATGAGGTCGACAAATCATTACAAGGGAGACAATGGTCCCAAAATATACAATTAACTCTGAAAGTATAAGAGTCTTACCTAGACGATCTGGAAAATCTTGAAAAGAAGGAGGTTTCTAGTTCATCATCATCACCACCACCCTCACCAACTAAGAAGATGGTGAAACTTTCCGATCATTCCAAGCCCACCGCGGCTATGCTTCTGGCCGGTATCACCACCACTCAAATTACCGCCCCAGAATTCGAGATCAAACTAGCTTTCATTACCCTTGTGGAGAGGAAGCAATTTGGGGGAAGTCCTTTGGAGGATCCCAATTAGCATGTGCAAAACTTTTGTGACTATTGCTCCATGATTCGCCAAACTAGTGTCACTCAAGCCCAAATTAGGGAAATACTTTTACCTTTCTCTTTGAAAGGCAAGGCAAAACTTTTGATCAATAGCCTTGATCGTACCACCATGGAAGTGACATATTGGGAGACATTGTCTCTTTCTTTCTATCAAAAGTTTTTTCCACCCGAAAAAACTCAAACTTTGAAGAGTCAAATCACGGGATTCCGTCAACACGCTCTTGAGAGCTTATATGAAGCTTGGGAGAGGTACAAGGAGCTCCAAAGGCAATGCCCACATGATGGGTTGGATGCTTGGTTCCTTGCCATAACATTCTACAATGGGTGTTATGCCGAATCCCAGAGAATTCTTGATTCCGCCAACAATGGGCGGTTTCAAGAAATTGACACAGATATTGTTCATGCCACCATTGAATCCATGACGATCCACGATGCCCAATATGTCAATTCTCGGAGTGCACCAATCCAAGGAGGAGAGGAAGTTTTCGACACTAGCATTTTGAAGAATAAAATCTTTTTGCTTCAAGAAAATTTGGAGGCTCAATAGGCGGTTCATCAACTCAATGTGGTGTCTTCTACTATAGCCAAATTGTTGTGTGCGAAATTTGTGGAGGTGCGGGTCATTTCTCTAATGTATGCCAAGCTACTATGGAAGAGGTATGTGCTTTTCAAGCTTTTAAACAAAGTTCTTATCCACCGGGTACCTTTTCCAATACTTATAACCCAAACACAAAATTTCACCCCAACTTGTCTTACAAAAGCAACAATGTGCTCAATCCTCAACCCCAACAAAATTTTGTGCCACAAGCTCAAGAAAATGCCTATGTCCCGCAACAAAGGTTCAATTTTCCACCGGGCTATCAAAATCAAAACTACCAAAAAAGACCACCAATACAAAACTCCCAACCAAATCAAGTTCCACCACCCCAAAATGTCCAACAAAACAACCAAGATTGCAAACTTGAGTTCTTGGTAGTACAATTGGCTAAAACCCAGACGGAAATGTTGGCTCAACTTCAAAAGAATGATCAAATTCATGGTGCCGCAATCCAAATGCTAGAACAACAAATGGCTCAACTAGCCGCTTCTAGCTCTCAAAGAAGAACGGGTCAATTACCACCTCAAGGGGAGCAACCACATGATACTCTCAATTTAATCACCTTGAGAAGTGGTACGAAGTATGATGAGTCACCTATGCCCAAAGACAATGAGGAGGTGATTGTTGAGTTGGAGGTTTCCCCTAGTGGTAAGAAAGATGAGGTTATGCCAAAGAAGGTGGATGATCCCATTGTGGTTGAGCAAGTCAAGGATGTGGAGGATGCTCCTCCAAAGAAGGATGTTGAGACAAAGGAGCCGAAAAAAGTCAAAGTGCCTTTCCCTCATAGATTGGCAAAGCATCAAACGAACACTCAATTCGGTAAATTCATGGAATTTGTGAAGAACCTCCAGGTAACTGTTCCTTTTACCAAATTAATCACTCAAATTCCTTCTTACACTAAGTTCATGAAAGACATTTTAACTAAGAAGAGGACTTTTGACGAAGTAGAAACTATAGCCTTCACCGCCGAGTGTAGTGCTCTTTTGCAAAACAAGTCCCCTCCTAAGTTAAAAGATCCCGGTAGAGCTTTATGCAATTTAGGTGCTAGTGTAAGTGTCATTCCTTACTCTATTTGTGCTAAGCTTAATATGGGAGTCTTGAAATGTACTAGTGTCACATTGCAAATGGCGGATCGTTCTATAAAATGCCCTTTGGGAGTTTTGGAGGATGTTCCTGTCAAAGTTGGTAAATTTTTTATTCCGGTTGATTTTATTGTTCTTGACATGGCCGAAGATGCCCAAATCCCAATCATTTTGGGAAGACCCTTTTTACATACCGCAGGTGCGGTAATTGATATCAAGAATGGTAATATTACATTGGAAGTGGGTGACGATAAGGTCATATACAATTTGAATAGTGTCATGAAGAGTCCAGTGTTAGAAGAGTCTTGCTTTTCTATTGATGTTTTGGATGTTGTTGACATTGTTATAGATGACTCTATCTCTCGGTCTTTAGCTAAAGACCCTTTGGAGGCACTCTTGCTATTAGAATCATTTGTAGGTGATCATGAGATTGGGAATGAGGAGATGGATGCTTTGGAGAATGAATTGGATGGAGAAGAGTTATCATTGGAGGAGAGCTCACACTTTGTAGGTTTGGTTTCTACACCTCAAGACCTTGAGGTACAAAAACCCGAACTTAAACCCCTCCCTTCTAATTTGAAGTATGCTTTTTTAGATGATGAGGAAATGTGTCCGGTAATTGTTGGTGTTAATTTTATTGAGAGTCAATTGTCTTCATTGCTTCATGTTTTAAAATCTCACAAGAAAGCTATTGGCTATAAACTAGATGATTTAAAGGGCATAAGCCCTGAGTTTTGCATGCATTGAATCCATTTAGAGGAAGATCATAAACCATGTGTCCAAGGTCAAAGACGACTAAATCCTAACATGTAAGAAGTGGTTAAAAAGGAAGTGATTAAATTGTTAGATGCGGGAATTATTTATGCAATTTCCGATTCCAAATGGGTGAGCTCGGTCCAAGTGGTTCCTAATTAAGAAAGGAGGAACCACCGTAGTAAAAAATGATAAAAATGAACTTATTCCAACTAGGATTGTAACGGGTTGGAGGATGTGTATTGACTATAGGAGATTTAATTTGGCCACCAAGAAATATCACTACCCTTTACCTTTTATTGACCAAATGTTGGAGCGGTTGGCATGTCATAATTATTTTTGCTATCTTGATGGATATTCCGGGTTCTTTCAAATACCCATTCACCCGGATGACCAAGAGAAGACCACGTTTACATGTCCCTATGGTACCTTTGCTTACCGTAGAATGTGTTTCGGTCTTTTTAATGCCCCCGCCACTTTCCAACGTTGCATGATAAGCATTTTCTCCGACTTTATCGAGTCTATCATAGAAGTGTTTATGGATGATTTTAGTGTTTATGGTTCTTCATTTGATGCTTGTTTGGCTAACTTTTCTAAAGTGTTGAAGCGTTGTGAAGAGGTTGACGTAGTATTGAATTGGGAAAAGTGTCACTTCATGGCCAATGAAGGGGTGCTACTTGGTTATATTGTCTCAAAAAGAGGAATTGAAGTAGATCGTGCTAAGGTCCAAGTTGTTGAAAAACTACCCCCACCGGTAAATGTCAAGGGAGTAAGGAGTTTCTTAGGCCATGCGGGTTTCTACCGCTGTGTTATTAAAATTTTTTCTAAGATTGTCAAACCCCTTACGGAGCTTCTTTTAAAATATGCTCCCTTTGTGTTTACTAATGATTGTCTTGAGTCTTTTACTAGGATCAAGAAGGCTTTGATTTCCGCACCTATCATCCAGTCACCGGATTGGAACTTACCATTTGAGCTCATGTGTGATGATAGTAACTATGCGGTAGGTAATGTGGTAGGACAAAAGAAGGACAAGGTTCTCCATGTTATCTACTATGCTAGAAAAACCTTGGATGCGGCTCAAATTAACTATGCCACCACAGAGAAATAGCTACTTGCCATTGTCTATGCCTTAGACAAATTTCGGTCTTAATTGATTGGTTCCAAAGTCATTGTTCATACCGATCATGTCACTCTAAAACATCTCCTAGCCAAACAAGAAGCTAAGCCGAGGTTGATACGATGGATCTTACTCTTGCAAGAATTTGATCTTGAGATTAAAGAAAAGAAGGGGGCCGAAAATGTTGTTGCCGATCACTTATCCCGCTTGAGGTTTGATAATGGAGGTATTTGTGACAACCCTCGCGAATGCGGAAAATAAAACATACAAGCATGTGAATAATATAGCGGAAATATGAAGTTCTTAAAACTTTTATACATGCAAGAAGAAGTATACGAGGAGAGTCAAAAATTAGAAACTAAAGTATGAAATACAATAAAGAGACGAAGTCTCTCAAAATGTTATAAATGTCAAAGTGTTTAGCAAACTAGCTAAAATCGTCTAGAGGTGTTTCAATCCAGGGACAATGCCCGCTAGCTCACACCCGAACCCAAAATATCAAGCAAAAAGCCATCCAAGCAAGCAACCTGTTCATCCATGAAAAACATGAGCGCCACAGTCAGTGGGGAGTAACTCCGGGTTCTCCCAGCCATATCACATTAAACGTACATAAAAGGAAATACAAACATAGAAGCATTCATATATAAATATACATGTGAAGTACGATAAGGTTAGATAGGCAATTCATTATATAATGATAAGAGCATATGGAATACAAATCCGAATCCATCATGTTATACAAAGACTCGGGGAAGACACTCTTAGGCAACCGAAAACGCTCACTAGGGCTTGCATCTCACCGTTAGCGGTATAAGTTTGATAAGATTGAGACTCGACAAACAAACCATGCCAAGTCATGGTATGATCATGAATAATCAATCATGTAATCACCCATCCAAACACAACGACACAATAACGACATCTCTCACGGTAAATGAAACGCACTAGCACCGTGTACATGGCAAGTTTGATTAAAAGGCATCCACGAGATAAGCATTTCCCTGAACGCATACACGATCACATTTCGTATATGTGGACTAATTTCCTCCGGTAGGACGACGATAATAATACGGTCCTAGTCTAAACTTGGCCAGACTCCCGGAATCGCATTTTCCGGTTCGACATGCGATAAACATTTCGCATCCAAGACTCGGTCAATCAAAGACGCCGAGTACCCCAAATTCGGTTGATAATTCACGAAAGAGGCGGAAAAGAGCACAAGCCTCATAACAAGCGGTACGCTACATGCAAATAACACCACCTCGCAAGTACACAACATTTGACGGCCGGGTTGATCAACGCATAGCGTTCGCCTCCCAACAACGTCGTCGTATGCCCACTAACACATGCAATTAAGCAGTAGGATACATCCCCGTTCCGACATTCCAGCCTTACAAACGTAGAGGTAGCCAAGGGAATGAGAGTACAAAGCACATAACCAAATAGTGCTCAAACCGTATCATTTGTAAAAACCGACTCAAAGTGGGACATACCAAAAACCGTCACAAAACATGCGAATAGGGAATTATATAAATTTAACTATGAAAAAATGAATCAATACATGATACATAAGCATTAGAACAGGTTTATGAAGCACCATAAATAAGAAACATAGATCCCCTCTCCAAAACAACGTTGTTTGGAAACCAACTAAAACAAGGGTCCACTTCAAACGGTCATAACTAGAGTTTTAGACATGAAAATGCATAAATTCCAAGTGGAGGCGATAGCTTATCGTCTTACAATTCCAACGGGATGTCACAAGCCCAAAACAAGCAAGTAACGAAGGAGATATGATCATTTTACGAAAAGGGGTCAGTGCAGGAAAACTGCAGTCGGCAGCGAGTAACGCTGCCAGCGCCGGACGACGCTGCCAGCGTCCTTCACGGGACTCAGGCACGATCAAATCCCAACATGTTATCAACAAAAATCCTCATTTATCATCACAAACCATCAATTCTCATATCAATTAACAACTAACAACAACCATCATCAATAACACAATTCCTATGATTACTAATCATAATCTAAATACGATTATTAACGTAGAAAACACATAAAACACGTAAATGATATCGAGTAACCCTTCACCGTTACCTTTATGCTTCTTCACTCCGCGTCAAGGTCCTCTTCAATCAAGAAGTAGTCTTTGTCGGGATCTTGGAGGTCACCACCTACAAATAGTTAATAAAAGATGAATATAATTCACGTTGAGAAAGACGGATAATTTAAAAAGCGAGAAAGACGGTAATTTTATTACCATTACGGATAGAGGAAGATGAGAGGGGAAGAATAAGACGAACTTACGTGAATTTGAGCGAGAAATGAAAGAGTTATGACGATTCTAAGACGGATCAAAATGGAAACTAAGCTTTTGGGGTTTTCTTAGTGAGGAAGAAGGAGTTGAGTTGTGAGGAAGAATAAGGGTTTATGAGGGAGTATGAGTGGTGTAAGTGGAAAAGTTCAAGAAAAGTCAAAGACGTCTTAAGACGTGATTCACTTGAAATTTCGCGTAATATCCAAATACGAACTCGGAAATTCTAAATTCGACACGGGAAATTTAATTCTAAACAAAAACTAAATTTCGCTGAAAAGTATCCGTAAAATATTTTTACTATTAAAATAGGGTACATTTGCGGGTGTTACAGTATTTATACCTATTGATGATTCCTTCGCAGATGATGCTCTAATGATTTTGGAAGCCAACACTCCTTGGTATGCCAACATAGCCAACTTTCTAGTTGGAAAAGAATTGCCACCTGGCCTTTCATATCAACAAAGGAAAAAGTTCTTACATGATGCAAAGTTCTTCATATTGGATGATCCATATCTATTCAAGCATTTCCACTACAAAATAAAGTTCGTGTTGCGACGGATTATTCCGTCGCTAGATAGGGAATTTCCGTCGCTAAAGACTGATTTGCGACGGATTTGCGACGGATATTGTCCGTCGCTTATTTTCGTCGCAAACAGTAGTAATTGCGACGGATTATTCCGTCGCACATTTTTGCGACGGAAAGTCAAGCTTTTGCGACGGATACTCCGTCGCAAACATTGACTGACTTGAATTGGGGTCAAACATAAAGTCAACAGTTGCGACGGAAATTCCGTCGCAAAGTGTTGACTTTCCGTCGCAACTGTTGACTGAATGTTTGACTTGACTGCCACCTGTTCAGCCAAGTCAAACATAAAGTCAACTTTTGCGACGGAAATTCCGTCGCAACATTTTGACTTTCCGTCGCAATGATTGACTTTGTGTTTGACTTGGCTGTAAGTCAGTCAATGTTTGCGACGGAATTTCCGTCGCAATAAAGCCTGTATTTTCCAGGATCAGCCTGTTTCCTGCATCCCCTTATACGCGTTAAAACGACAAAAAACCTGCAAATTACAGAAGTTTTCCAGCAGTTACGCGTCCAACAAAGTTACTAATGTAACACAAAACCGAACAAAGTTTTGATTTTATATCATAAAAGTAATTAAAGTCTTACAAATAAAAGGATCAAAGTACCAAATAGTTAACTAATCACTCAAGTCAGTGGAGTGATTGGAGGGAAAGGAGGGAAAGGGGTGAATGGGTTGGACATAGCATTATCGCCCCTATCATCATCAAAGTCGTCTCGACCCTGGTTAGGACCTCCAGTTCTGCAGTTTTGAGTAGAATTTCTTGCAACCTGACTCAAGTACTCTTCTATAGCTGCAATCCTTCGAGCCTGCTCGTCGCGCTCTTGTTTAAGTGCAGCATTCTCCTTTGACAGCTTAGTAGCCAAACTTGGGTTGCCCTGAGTCGGGTTTGAGGTAGCAACAGAGTGCCTATGATGGTCAAACAAATAATTTGCCGCTGGTCCCAATCCGTAGCATCTTCCTTTCTCGTCAAATCCAGTCTCCTCATAATAGATCTCATTATCGTCGATGTTTTCGACTCCTTGAGTTTGAAGCTCAGACTTCTTTGATATGATCTTATTCTGCATCACAAACAAGTTTAGAATTAGTAAGTGTCATTTAAATTAAGTAGTTAATGTAATTAAATATATAAATGACAAATTAAACATAAATCACTTAACAAAAAAATGCATAACTTACATAGAGTTGAGCTGGCTTTTTTGATAACCATCCACGGAACGGGTGCTTCTTTGTCTTCTCTAAGACTTGCACCGCATTTGGGATACCAGTTGAAGATTTATCGACCTACAATTTAAATACTTGTTAGTATAAAATATATATAAGTATTAATTTATAATTAGATAAATAAATAAAAAATGAAAGAAGTTTTAGATTTACCATTTCGTCCATGATTCTCAAGGTGTTTTTTCTACCCATAATGTGAGTAGGCAACGCCTTTCCCTTCTCTTCACATCCCGATCTACGATTAGCCGCGCCTGATTGAGATCTCACAACGAAACCAGGATCTTCGACAGGCCTATTCTTAAGCTTTCTAAACAAGTCCAAAGGAATCCAACTCGGCCTGTGCTCCTCGTCTTTCTGCGAGGCTCGGTAGATCATATGACGTAAACGGGTCTTCATGGCGTCTTCCCAAGATTTCCTTACCCTATCTGTATGGCGAGGATCGAAAGAAACCTTTTGCTGTCATCATTAAAAACATAAAGTTAGGAAAATATTAAGTGAATAAATAAAAAAATAAAAAATCAATAACAAAGATAAATTGAGAAAAACAAATTTAAATAGATATAATTATAATATTTTAAATAATTATACCTCAAACCAGTTCCACCAAGACGACAGCAAATTATTTGACGCCTCTTTCCAACATGGCGCATGCTCCTTGTACCCGCAGATTATGGTCTCCGAGATCAGTTTAACCACATCTGCGTCACTGAACCTGAAATTAATGATCATAGTTAAATACATTATATATAAATATTATGATTTTTGAATAATCATAATTATAATTAAACAATTAAAGTAAAAGTGAACTAGTCTTACCATACACATGTTTCCTCATCCGGATCGAGGCGGACTCTACGAGTAGTAGTCTCCACCTGTGGCGGTGGCACGTTCCTGTTATTCACTTGTTCATTCTCATCCTCCTGCGCTCTGTTTTGACTAGAACTACCTCTTCTTCGTCCTCCGCCCGCCATATAGAGAAAAACTAAACTATTCAAAGTTGTCATGAATTAACAAACATGTATGTACAATTAAATGACAAGAAACTATATATTGGTATTAATAAATAATAAAAACTATAAATTGTTTTACAAGCGACCACACATATAGAAAAAGTAGTTTCAACTAATATAAGAATTAGAAATAATCTTATTCATCATCACTACTTAAATATTGGTTTTCGGAAATGTTGTATTTAAAAAGGGAGTCTATAAAATCTTATTCTTCCTCTTTATCTTCCTCTTTATCTTCCTCTTTATCTTCTGCTCCGTCTTCCTTCCGCTTCTGCTCATCCTCCTTCTCCTCCTATTCTACCTTCTCCTCATTATTGTCCTCTACTTGAGCTTCTTCTTCCTCCTCCTCTATAATTTCATTATCATCTGCCACTTCAATTATTGATAGTAGTGTCTCACTACTAATAACATCTTATTGAAACGCAGATTCGACAATAGGTGCATCAACATGCGATCTGGCTTTAGTTTTGAATACTGCTGACCACTTATCTTTATCTCTTTTGATATTTGGATATGAAGTATAATAAACTTGTTCAACTTGAGAAGCCAACACAAATGGATCATATTTCGGAAATTTTCTGCTTCGATTAACATCCACAAGTTTATAATCCTTATGTATTTGCATTCCTTTTTCAGAATTATCTATCCAATCACATTTGAATAAAATAACATTATATGTGCTTTTTTCGCCTGTGTACGACAATTCAACAACTTCGTTGAGTGTTCCATAGTAGTAATTGGGGATATTCTGTTTTGATATAATTTTCAAACATCCTATATTCATTATAAAAAATGTCGAATTAAGTAATAGTTTTTACATGCATGTTGTTATAATTAATTATTAATAATTAAAGTTTCAAATGACGATTTTTTTACTTACACTTCGTTATGCTTCAATTCTTCTAAATCACAGTTAGATAAAACATATAAGTGTGCACGCTCATATTCGTTGTCTTCTAAAAATCTTTCACGACAGTTTCCAGAACAAATTCCCCCGTGATCTTGAAAAATCTCGGGTAAGGTAGAATACGTAGTCTCTTTCGAGCGTACGTCGAGATCCTTGGCTTTTGTGTCCACGTTCTCTTCAAAATAAAAGGAACAGAAATTGGCAATTTCTTCAAGCAAATACGCGTTGCATATAGAACCTTCAGCACGCGCTTTATTTCCAATCTTTTTTTTCAAATGATTTAAGAACCTATAAAAAACTTGGATAAGATAGACTGAAATAATTAAAGTTAAAATTGGATAATTGTGGAATTAATTACCTCTCAAAAGGATACATCCACCTATATTGCACTGGACCACCCATTTTCAGTTCATACGGAAAATGAATTGGTAAATGCTCCATTGAGTTAAAAAAAGATGGTGGAAATATCTTCTCTAACTTGCAAATGATTTAGGCAATGTTCTTTTCGAGAGTAGTTATTTTTTCAACTTGTATCGATGAAGTACACAAATCTCTGAAAAATTGGCTAAGCTCAGTTATAGCATTCCACTCATTCTTCGGAAGAAGGTGCCTTAAAGCCACTGGAAGTAAACGCTCCATAAACACGTGACGATCATGACTTTTCAATCCATGTAGTTTCAACTCGTGTTTATCAACACATCTACTCAGATCTGAAGCATAACCGTCCGGAAATCTCAAATTGGATATCCAATCACAAAACACCTTCTTTTGTTCTTTATTCAAAATGAATGAATCCATTTTTCGCTGTTTAGAACAAACGGTCAACATGTCCTCTTGTGCTTGTGGGGTAAGCTTTGTCTTGTTTTTCACATTCATCACCGTGTGAATCAGTTGCTCGAAAAAGTTTTTCTCGATATGCATTACATCAAGGTTATGACGAATTAATAGTGTTCTCCAATAAGGAAGTTCCCAAAAAATGCTTTGTTTCCACCAACCAACTCGAGAAACTTTTAACGAGTCCAATTCAGCTTTACTTGCATCCACAACTTTGGGAAAATGTTTCACACAATCCCACACTTCTTCACCCGTTAATCTCGTAGCAGCAAAATCTTTCTCTACTCGTCCTTTTCGAAAATTAACTTTATCTTTGCGGAAAACATGATCAGGTTGTAAAAACTGTCTATGACAATCAAACCAACTCCATTTTCTACTTTTATAAAGCCAAAACGACTTAGTCTCCTTCTCCATACAATATGGACACGCATGTTCAGCTGCAGTTGACCAACCCGATAACATGCCGTAAGCAGGAAAGTCATTGATAGTCCATAATAGTACGGCTCTAAGATCAAAGTTCTGCTTTCTAGAGACGTCGTATGTGTACAACCCTGTCTCCCACAACTGCTTCAACTCGCGAATTAACGGTTGTAAATAAACGTCAAGAAATTTTTTGGGACTGTTCGGACCGGGTATAAGTAATGATAGAAACATAAACTGTCTTTACATACATAGCCAGGGTGGTAAATTGTATGGAGTGAGCATTACCGGCCAGCAGGAGTACGACTTTCCGTATTGACCGAAAGGTGCGAAACCATCAGTACAAAGACCAAGTCGAACATTTCGAGGCTCACTTGCAAAAGAAGGATGAATGCGATCAAAATGTTTCCAAGCCTCGCCGTCACTTGGATAAGACATTATCCCGCTGACACGTGGATTTTCATGATGCCACCGCATCTCTGCCGCAATTAGTTTTGTGGCATAAAGTCGTTGCAAACGCGGTCCTATTGGGAAATAAGTTAAAATATTTTTCCCAACCCTTTTGCCATTTGCATTCTTTTGTTTTTTATATCGATCTCTACCATATTTTGTACACTTATCGAGAAGACTATCATCATCCCAAAACAACATACATCCTATTTCACACGCATCTATCTTTTCATAAGGCAGTTGAAGAGCTTTAAGAATATTTTTGGTTTCATAGAAGTTACGCGTTATAACATGATTTTTCAGGAATAATGTCCCCTATAAATGACGCGATACCATCTACACATTTGTGGGGTAAATTGTATTCACATTTCAAAGTTACCAACCGGGAAGCTGACTGCAACAGAGAGATACGACTCCCCTCATACACCGGTTTATTGGCATGTTCCAACATTTTGAAAAAGGCTAGTACATTAGGATTTGGAGATTCATCAACCACTTCGGCGTCAACATTTTCCATTATAATTTGATTAATGTTGTCGCGCAACGCATCCTCCACCATATCCCTATAAGGATTGTCAGACCTCTCCTCAACGGGAAAATTTTCACCATGGCACACCCAATCATAATAGTCATCGCAAAAGCCCCAAAGCCCTAGGTGTTTTCGTACTTCTTGTTCGACTAAAAACTTGCGATTTCTACACTTTACACATGGGCACCTAATTTCCTTACATCTACCGTAATCTTCTTGATTCTTAACATAATTAATGAATTCATTAACGCCCTTTACAAACTCCTGCCTTAATTTTTTATTACAATCCAATCTTTCATACATCCATGCCCGTTGTACTCTTTTCATTTCAAATCTACATACACGTTTATAATTATTATTCTCGACTTAAATAAATATTCAAAACAATAACAACAAGAACTAAAAGTTTACTAATAGCAACAATAACAACAATAACTACTAATAATAGTAACAATAACTCCTATTACACAAACAAACAACAAACAACAACCAACAAACAACAAACAACCTCCAACCTCCAACCTCCAACCTCCAACCTCCAACCTCCAACCTCCAACCTCCAACAACAACAACAACAACAACAACAACAACAACAACAACAACAACAACAACAACAACAACAACAACAACAACAACAACAAAAACAAACAACAAACAACAAACAACAAACAACAAACAACAAACAACAAACAACCTGCAACCTCTAACCTCCAACCTCCAACCTCCAACCTCCAACCTCCAACCTCCAACCTCCAACCTCCAACCTCCCACCTCCAACCTCCCAACAACAACAACAACAACAACAACATACAACAACAACAACAACAACAACAACAACAACAACAACAACAACAACAACAACAACAACAACAACAATAACAACAAAATCTTCCACCTGCAAAAAAAAAAAAAATATTCGAGTTCATGGGGTCCTTATCTCTCCAACCTAAACCCATCTTTGAATCTTTCATACCATTAGTAAATACTAATCATTTAATTAATTGTTATGAGCCGAAAATTCGGCAGCAATTCCCTACAGTTCTCCAAATACACAATGTTGAATGACTTGTCACTCTCCATATGTATTCAGAGAACATTAAAGGAACTGTCAACCAAACTTAATCGTCAAATAACAATTAAAAAAAATGATTAGTATTTACCACCTAAATGACATTAAAGATTCAAAGACAGTCCCAAAACGGGGACTATTCAAGAATTACACCTAATGCGTAATTCTTGAACGGGTACTAAGTCTATCATATATGAACAACATTTCCTTAATAATTGTGACAAAAGTAAAGCACGACAAATGACCGGGACGGAGGGAGTAATAATAAGTATCTATATTAATAATTACAACAATTCAAAGGAGGGAGGGTGGCAGTGGGGTGGGGGCGGCGGCAGGGGGATTTAATCCGTCTTAAACTTAAGTGAGGAGATAAGTGAGGAGATAAGTGAGGAGATAACCCACTTACACTTTATTTGCCCTTTATGAGGGGGATTTAATCCGTCTTAAACTTAAGACGGGTCGATCCGTCTTCAATCAAAATTTGGGAAAAGGTAGTAACTTACTAACATATTCACAACTTTAATACTCATCAATGAGGGGAAAGGGGCAGGGGAAAGAATGAGGGGTGGTCCGGTGGGTGGCAGAGGGTGGTCCGGCCAGGGGCAGAGGAAAGGGGAAAGGGAAAGGGAAAGGGAAGGGGAAAAGGAGGAGGGTGGTCCGGTGGTGGCAGCGGGGTCCAGCCAGGGGCAGGGGAAAGGGGAAGGGGAAAGGGTGACCAAGGGAAGGGGAAAAGGAGGGGGGTGGTCCGGTGGGTGGTCCGGTGGGTGGCCCGAGGGAACAAAACACATGAAAACATAAATAAGAGAAGAAATAGAGAGAGACCTGAGAGAGAGGAGGGAAGAATTTAGTGGGTCGTCGTGATGGTCTTTGTGGTGTCCGTCGTCGTTGTTGTTGTCGTCGTTGTCGTCGTCAATTTGGGGATTTAGGTTTAATAAAAATGATTTCGGCAAAGGGGAAGAGACGCGAGTTTAATCATTTAAAAGACCCTGCGACGGAATTTCCGTCGCAAGTCCGTCGCAGGAAAAAAGCACGTGTCAGTCATTTATTCACCTTTGCGACGGAATTTCCGTCGCAATTCCGTCGCAAAATAAGGTATTGCGACGGATATTCCGTCGCAGAAAAAGACACGTGTCTTCTACCTTTGGTCAATTTGTCAGTCAATTATTTACCTCTGCGACGGACTATCCGTCGCAAGTCCGTCGCAGTATCTTATTTAGCGACGGATATTCCGTCGCAATTCCGTCGCATACTTTCCTGCCATGGGAAAAGTTGGGCGCCATATGTGAAAATGAACTGCGACGGAATATCCGTCGCAAATCCGTCGCAACTAGTAATTCCCGTCGCAAAATCCGTCGCAAGTATGTTTTTGCTACGGATTACATATCCGTCGCAAAATTTCCGTCGCTAATACACTATATTCTTGTAGTGTTCTCCGATGGACTTTTTCGGAGATGTATCCCACATTAGGATGTGAAAGGGGTGCTAGAAGGATGCCTTTATTCTCCTTATGGTGGTCACCATGGACCACCAAGACCGTTGCAAAGGTGTTGCAATCCGGTTTCTATTGGCCACCTGTGTTCAAAGATGCCAAAGGTTTTGTTACGGCTTGCGATGCTTGCCAAAGAATGGGTTCTATATCAAGGAGGCATGAGATGCCTTTATATGGTATCTTGGAAGTTGAGGTATTCGATGTTTGGGCGATTGAATATCAAGGACCGTTTCCTTCCTCAAAAGGGAATCGGTATATTTTGGTTACCGTTGATTATGTCTCTAAATGGGTCGAGGCAATAACAACTCCAAAAAACGATGCTCGTGCCGTGGTTAACTTATTCAAGAAGATCATATTTCCGAGGTTTAGGGTCCCAAGAGCGGTCAT
Source organism: Heliosperma pusillum (assembly GCA_022085475.1). NCBI lineage: Eukaryota > Viridiplantae > Streptophyta > Magnoliopsida > Caryophyllales > Caryophyllaceae > Heliosperma > Heliosperma pusillum. The sequence goes on from JAIUZE010067087.1 coordinate 35,747, forward strand.
TAGTGATCGTGGTACTCACTTTGGTGAGAAACAACTTGATATCTTATTGGAGAAATATGGGGTATATCATAGAAGAGGCTTGGCTTACCATCCACAAACTAGTGTCCAAGTGGAGGTTTCTAACCATGAGCTCAAATCCATACTCGAGAAAGTTGTTGCAAAGTCACGAAAGGATTGGAGCAAGAAGCTTGATGATACCTTGTGGGCCTCCCATAACACATATAAGACATCTATTGGTACTTCACCGTATAGGTTGGTCTATGGAAAGGCGTGCCATCTCCCCATTAAGATGGAACATAAAGCTTATTTGTTAATCAAGGAGCTCAACATGGATTCCAAGTTGAGTGGGGAAAAGCGGATGTTACAATTGAATGCACTTGATGAGTTTCGTTTACAAGCTTATGAGAGCTCCCGTCTTTACAAGGAGAAAACTAAGAGATGGCATGATAAGAGGATTTTGAAGAAGGAGTTTCAAATCGGTGATAAGGTGTTGCTTTTTAATTCCCGCCTCAAGCTATTTCCGAGAAAATTATGATCGCGGTGGTCCGGTCCATATACCGTCACAAATGTTCACAAGTTTGGTTATGTTGAAGTGATGACCACTAATGGCAAAAAATTCAAAGTCAATGGCCATCGTTTGAAGGTCTACCATGAGAATGCGATCGTTGGGATACTAGAAGGAGTTAGCATGGAAGCTTGAACCGACTCGAGCTTCATACGTCGTGCGAGACGTTAAACCAGTGCTTCGTGAGAGGCAACCCAAGCTTTTATTCGCTTTCATTTTATTTTCTTTATTTTTCTTATTTTCCGTAATTTCTCATTTTTTTTAGACTTACCTAGACTTGACGATGTTTATTTTTGGTGATTTTTGGTGAAAAATGACGAAAAGAGGAGTCAGTGAGGAAATTCACGCATCCCCAAGCATGGAATCCCGTTCAGGGAATTTCATACTGCAAAACACGAAAATAATCAGGGGACTTACAGGGGGTCAATCCCGATCGGGGTTCCCAGGCCCCGATCGGGGTTCCCAGGCCCCGATCGGGGTTTCAATTCCCAAGTCGTCTGTATTTTGTTCTGTTTCCTACGAAAATAGAACTTTAGCATTCCTCATATACAAACCCGATGGTACTCTTTCTCACTTTTTCTTCTTCATTTTTGCACTTAAACTCCAAGGAAACATCATTTCCTTCATTACTTTGCAAGATTCATTCACTCATCACCATCATCAAGTAAGTTTTGCCTTCATTCTCTTTAATTTCATCTACTTCAATCAATTTAATCAAGTTTATCAAACCCTAACTCAAATTGGGGGAAATTGATTTTGTGCCTCCTTATGCTAAAAATTGATTGTCTTGTGCTCTATTGATATTTGTAGGATAAATTAGTTTACTAATTTGTTCTATTATTGTTATTTGGATGGATTTTAGTAGCCTTAGGATGAAATTTCATATTAAAATTTCGTCTTAAAATTTCAGAAAAATGGCACCTAGAAAAGCTCCTACCCAAGGTGCTCCAAAGAAAAGAAGAGGTGCTGCGGAATCCTCCCGAGCTGCAAAGGATGTTGAACTGCCTGATATACCAGAATGGCATGATGTTGATTATCCCCGAGTGATCTTCAACGATAAAAAACAATGGGATAATTGGGTCCTCTTACGCTCCAAAGGTATGAAAACAACCAAGTTTAACAATCACGCTTCTTTGAAAAGAATTGGAATTGATAAACAAGTTAAGGCTTTATTTAAAAATCTTGGTATGCTAACTTGTTACTGTAAGTTTCTTAAACTCAATATTAGACATTTCTAATATCATATTATAAAAAGTTTACTCTTTAAACTATAAGGAACTTATGCATGCATAACAAAACAATACAAAAATAAGAAGAAACTATTTCCTCACGCTGATTTGGACGATTTAGGGCACAAGAATAGGACACCTTCCTATACTTGTTCTTGAGCTCAAAATATAAGGATGATTTCCAAGTTCTTAGAATAAGAACACTACAATTAGTTGCACCAAGACAATCCATAGATTACTACTAAAATACTACACTAGTATGATTGGTAGTATCCCTTAAAATATCACTAATCACTCTATTACTACTCTTAGTAATATTATTAGTAATCTATGAACATAAGTTGTTTGAGGCTTCTTAAGCTTATTATTTTAGAGTAAGAAAATGGAGAAGTTGAGAGATTATTTAGTCTTTTATTCAAATGAGATCAAGTGTGTATTAAAAAGAGAAAACACTTCTCTTTTTCTACCCATGGAGCCGGCACCCTACAAGCATCGGTAAGGGTTAGTTGCTTTTGTTCTTAACAAGATATTAGGTAGGTATCTAGGCTTAGGTAGGTAATTATTTTGTCTAATTCTCAATTAGAACAACCATAATTACCTAAATCCTACCCTAATACCCACCAAAAACCGCTGCACCATGCATAAAATGGGTGTCCATTTTATCTTTGTAATTTGTCATTTGTCACAAATGTGACATGTGACATGTAACATGTAATTTACCTTATAAATGTGCATTTAACTAATTTAAATGCAATTTCATAACAAATAAATTAGACTTAAGATTTTAAGTCACATTTTATAATTACATGTAAATAAAATAAAATGGGTCATCTCATTTTTTGGTTAATATAATCTACAACGATTTGTAATTATAATCAACCAATTTTGCTTATCTCAAATGTTTCATAAACATAATGCATTCTTAGTAATATAACAATGAAATTACTAAAATGAATCTTATTTAATCATATTACAATAAGACATAATTCTTACTTACAATATAAACTTAGTTCAATTTAAGGGATTAATTAATCTGTATCGCTATACAATTAATTAATGTACATGATTAAGGGATTGTCCTTTAGGTGTGACCTCAAGGGATCAACTGATCACCACCGTCATACGACAGTAACGTCAAACTCAATTGAGCCAATCGTCATCGATTTATGTTGACCAGTTTTCTATAATATTCATCATCCCTTTGTATTCTTATTATTGAGATTTAATTATATGATCGCACTATTGTTGAGGACACTTACTCCAACAGTTACGAGATGGATTATCTAACCTTTCCCGAACTCACACTTGAGTTTTTGAGTTCCTTCGAGTTTCATAAATCAAAACGTGAAGGGTTTGTCCATTTTGTATCATTCCGGTTGTTTAATCATGATTATCGTATGGATTTGTCGGACTTTGCCAAGATTTTTGCTTTGAAATGTGAGGGCTTGCGTACCGAATCACCCGAGGGTTACCTACCTAATTTGACTTGGGCATCCATTTCTCACTACCTTTTCACCGGTTGAGACCATACCCCTCACCAATACATTCACTACCCCGAAATTCGCATTTGGCAAAGATTTATGGGGTGGACTTTCTTTGGGAGGAATGAGCCTTACTCGGTGAGGAGTATTGTGATCGAGATTTTGGGTGCTTTTCTTAATGTAAACGGTGATGTCGAGTGAGAGATTAATATTCCCTACAAATTTGCTAGCCACTTGACCAAACAATGTAATACTACCAATGGGTCCCTTGTTTTGGGTGGGTTGGTTACTATAATTGCCCATAGTGTTTGCCGTTTCAACCAAGATACCACCGATTTGATTCCTTTGGAGAGTCGGGAAAGGGGGGATGGACTTGATTATGACTATTTCCTATCTTGTAATTGGTTTCGGAGCTCTCACTCGGATATGATTTGGAGAATTGGTAGTCACGATTTTATTACACTACCGGGTGAGACGAGTGAGCTTCAACCTTTAGCCCATACCAAACCCCGTCGTGAGAATTCCCCCTTTATTCAGCCCACTTACCATTTGCCACTTAGAGGTGAGAGAGCTACCACCATTGACCGTCGTGCACGAGTTCCACCAACTCAAGCACGTCATTCCACATCTAGCGTTGGTGTAATGGATATGATGCATGACCTTAGTCTTAATATTAATGCTATTCATGATGACCAAAGACTTGCGTTGCATCCTATTTATGATCACTTTGCTAGGTAATGGGTAATTCAACCTGAGGGACCACAACCATCTTTTTATCATTATCCCTTGGATGGATTCCCTCCTCCTAACCATGATGCAGGTACTTCAACTCACTATGCTCCCGGTCCGGATTTTTGTGGTTTGGACTATGTCCTTGAAGCATTTCATGGAGGCTATGGTGGCGGGTATGTTGGTGGCTATAGTAGTTATGGAGAGGGGCTTGGAAGTGGGCAAAATATTGGTGAATATGTCACTCCTCTCCATAGTGATGAACCTAGTGGAAGGTGTGCGTCAAGAGTGGCTATAGTAGACAAGTGTGCGTCACCAATTCTCTTGTCCTATTACGATCTCCCACTCAATGTAAGGTGTCTTGCAGGTCGTACTTGCATTTGATCATATCAAGAGTGGTTTCCTCGATCTGGAGAGTAACTGTCTGACCGGAATTATCTACCATAGATACCTTCCGAGCGTGGCCACGCATTTTCAGCTTACTCCTCCTCGAGTGGCCTTGAGATTTTAAAAACAACCCTGACAAGGGGTGGACAATATCTATCGCACTATTCCCTTTGCATAGCCACAGCTCATCATGACCCAAAAGATGCCCATTTGACCCCAGTTACGAAGGTCGTAGAGCATAAATCAAAGTCACTATGAAACTGTGCCACCTTTGGCGAACAGTCTTTAGTCAAAGAATTGACTCAAAAATAATACTATAGTAGCTCTTGCCACGACCAGGCTACAAGAATTGGCAGAACTCTATAAGCGGTCAGTGCCCGACAGATTGTCCATTACAGTCTGTCTATGTGATCGACTGGTCATCCTTTATGACCCTATGGCACTTGAACTTGCCATCAATCGCATCACACTCTAGTCACGTGGAGACGTCACCTCATATAAGCAATTAGGAGCCAGTGCTATGTTAATCCAATCCACTTTAATGGGGTTCAAATATTGTCTCTACAACCCATTGGGATATAACAAAGCACAAAAACGAGTTTTAGAAACTCAAGCGATAAATGTGATTATCATATATGAACAATCAACACAATGTTATTGCTTCATATCATATAATCTAAAGTTTATTTCATTCATGACAATTCATGACGATCTTATTAAATGCAATAAAGGGTTGGGTAGTGAATATACCATGTATTCATTTATTCCAACCTTGTGAATTGCTTTTTCCTTCCATCCAATGTTATTCCTAATAACATGAATTCATCTACGCACATGTCTAGATCTATATCTAGTGTTGGGCTCTTTAACTTGAAAGATGCTCCCACTTGTTATCATTATAACTGATAGGTATTAGGTGAAAGGATCTACCATTAATTCCTTGTAAGCCACCTTATCCTCATCATAATGTACTAGGTCTCTATTTGTAAACTTATAATGATTGACTCTTCAATCACTCTTTTGGTTATTCGCTTCTTGTATAACAAAAGTACGCCTAGGATTTCGATAAATCCTTATAAGTTTGGAAATTTGGGTTTGTGTAACCTTTACCACATATCCAAATTTTCTCTACCAAAATAGAAGAATGAATCCCTAATTCTCCTTGAGAACCCTATGGATGTTCTTGTAGGCTATCCAATGACACTCATGTAGATTGATTTGTTATAGGCTTGTCATGCTCGTAGCATACAATTCATTTAGGTATGTGCATGTAATGACATACATGATTGGTCTCATGTGATCAACAACTCTTAGGTTCAGTCGATGACTATGACCCTTTCATAGTGATCCCATTTTCATCAACATAAATAACCTATTTAACTTGTTGAAAAAGAAAAATGATCTTATCGATATAAGACACGTTTCTAAATGCCAAGCTAAAATCTTTTATTCCACAATAGATTTTGATTTTAGTATACATCTTGCCCTCTTTCATCCAGCATTAAAATCCAACCACACCTTTCAAAAAGGTAATATGAATACGTAACTCACAATGAGTGATACGTCATTCACGTGGAAAACAATTTCTCCCACTGAACTTCATGACTTTAACTCCTTCTAGACTTCATGTCTTTACATGACTTTAACTCCCACTGAACTTCATGTCTATACATGACTTTTCGACAATTCGAGTGAAACTCTTCGTATATCTCATAATAGAAAAGATCATCATAACCTCAAGGTATATACCTTAGGCTTGTGTCATGTACACATCCATTCCAAATCCCTATTTGGACATGTGGTTTTGTTGTGTATCTTGCACACACCTACTATGAGGTATTTTACTGATGATATGGATCTAAGCATAGTTACGCATTAACTTAGCTTTTGCAGACATTTCATGTCTATCCATGCAACTATAATTGGACACCTCCAAATAAAACTTCTTCATGTCCATAGAATGATTTTTTATTGGACAACTTCAATTACATCATTCCTTTGCATAGATTCTATTTAGTTTCATAAGTCTCTTATGTTAGAAAATCGAATTTTAAAATTTCTAGGTACTTCTACTTCATAGATCATAATCTTATTATTTAAAGAACATTTTCTTTTGGTCTCGTCACTAGTCTAAGGATTTACCTAAGAACGCTTTCTTTTGGTCTCCTCACTAGTATTGAGTCTAACCTAAGAACATTTTCTTTTGGTTTCCTCACTAGTTCTTAACTAGTTTTACGTTGGGGCTTATTTTCTCCCACTCTATCTTTAGAAAAATACAACTATTTTCTTTAAAGATAGTCTTATGAGCCACAAACAATTTTGTACTCATACTCGTGAGGGAGGTAGAAGTATCACAACATGACCTTAAGTGATCTACTAAAGACTTTATCGTAAAGACATCGAATCTTAGCTTCGAGATAGACTAGTTCTATAAACTAAAGAGGTGAACTCATATTCATATCATTTATTATCTTTATAAGTGGTGTGGCCAATTGGTTTGGTAGATTCCCTATTTTGAGTTTAATAACTCAATTTGACTTAACAATTGATCTTTCAAAGTGAGAATCAAATTCTTAGCCTGTTATGTGTACAATTTATGTTATTAGTGCAAGTAGAGTATAATTATAAGTTTTAGAACTAAAAAGTTTCAACAAACCGAGTGACTTTGGTTGAAAACCAAGTCACCAAATATTTAATTACAACAAATTGTTTTTGAAAATAAATCTTCCATGTCCAACAAGGAAATTAAAAAGTTCTAAACAACCATAATACAATCAAAAGGGGAGACAATCTCGAGTCCAAGCTTCCTTAGGTCTTCAACCATGGGTGGCTACCTTAGCTTCCCTTGAAGAGCCTTCTTAGGCTTGCTTGTCCTTGCGTTTATCTTTACTTGGATACCTTAATTACAATAAGAAGGGTAAGAATCACAACTTGTATCTTATACCAAAGTTGAGATCATAACATAATCGATAGGGATAATTATTTACCAACTGAAACAGTCTTTTCAGCTTTGATATCTCCTAGATATTTGGGGCAATTCCTCTTCCAATGCCCTTTGTGGTTTGGGAGTGCTATTCTCAATAGCTTTTCCCTTGCCTTTGGAGTTTGAGGGCTTCTTCCCTTTGATACCACTTCTTTTGAATTTTCCCTTGCTCTTATTATTAATATGGAGCACATCCTTGGAGGTGCTAACATTTAGCCCCATGTCTCTCTCGGCTTGCACAATCATCTTGTGCAATTCATGAAGAGATGTTTTCATGTTTTGCATATTGTAGTTTACCCTAAACTGCACATATGTTATGATTTTCCCCAAGAAATGTAAGACTCGGTCGATAACGAGTTGTTTGGGAATGGTCACCCCTTGCAATTTAAGAGTCTCAACATGCTCAATCAATTTGAGTACATGAGGGATAACGTTTTGGCCCTCTTTTAGGTTGATGTCGAAAAACGTAGAAGCCGTCTCATATTGAATGATCCTAGGAGCTTGTGAAAACATGGTCACAAGCTTGGCATAAATCTCATAGGCCGTGCTCATCTTTATGGCACTCCTTTGGAGATCGGCCTCCATCGAGAAGATCAAAACATTTTTGATCACGGCGGACTCTTTATGGTAAGCCTTATAGGCTCGCCTTGCGGCGACGGTTGACCTTTCATTAGGTGTTTCGGGAGAGGTTTCGGAAAGGTAACGAAGTTTGTCGTCACCCTCCACGGCCAAACACAGTTGCGCATCCCAATCGGCAAAATTTGCTCCATTCTTTTCTAACTTGTATCGATCCATGAAGGATCGAAGCCATGAGACATTCGTGAGAGTTGGAGCATTGGTGGTGGTGGATGAATTAGCATTTGCCATTGCGAATAAACAATATTAACTACAAATTTTAGACATAAAGGAAATGTCAACATTTATCATTTTAAATACTTGTAAACATTTTAAACAAGTTTTAACATTTAAATAGTGACCTCTACCCAACTATTATAAATGATTCCGAGATCCAAATTCATATCAACTTGGGCACGGTGAGCCGATTCATCCCTCATTAACATAATTCGGTGGATTAACTCTTTAATCGATTCTACATTAGAACTCTCGGTCGATAATATTACTTTAATATTTATCTTAAGCCCGGAACACATGCGACAACGGTCGCGAATACTTCCGTTGAGCTCAATCCAAATTTCGAAATAATAACCTTTATTATCCCACTTACCCAACGTAACAAGTTTAGCACCCCGGTGAACCAAGCCTACTTCCTTGCGAAATTGGAATTCATGGGTTCTACTATTTCGTAAGGCTTGATCTCAATTATTTATTATGAGAGGTCATGTCAATTTATTATCTATCTCGTTTAAGTGAACTAAATCGATAAATTAACGATAATTTTAATTGACACGGTCGAATACTCGATGAAATATGCATGTCATGTTATGGCGATTTGGCAATGCATGCAAACATATTAACTAAAATGCAAGCATTAAAATAAAACTCCTAGTATAACTTTTTCTAAAATAGAAAATCATATAATCTATTACATATTCGGAAACCAACTATTTTGATCCCTTGAACTTCATAAGCGCGCCTCCCAAGGTCACCGTCTCTCTCGGAACTTCTTTCCGAATGACACCGTCTTTGGGAAACTCTGGTATTACAAATGATTACAAAATATACAATAAAATTACAATAATTTCCTAATATACATTTGTAAAATAAAATAATACAATAAAAGTGATACAAGGTCACATTAAATTACAACCGAATCAATATTCCCTTACATTTCGGGCAATATCGATTAAAACTAAGGCCATACAAGGAATAAATTACATAACTCCAAATTACATAAACCAAAATTTGACATTCATAATAAATATGCATCATAATAATATGTATAAAACATACTCATTTTAAATGCCAAATCGCCCTATAATACGGTTTATATTGTATATAGCCCGGTTTTACGGAAATGCGTGATAATAACACTTTTTAATCACCAAACAATACTTAAATCATATTTAAGTCCAAGTTAGTTATCCCAACTGATTTAGGACTCAAACATTAGTCATCACTCAATTTTTAACAATAATTCAACTTGTTGTTATATAATTGCTCAAAATTAGACTTTAAAATCATATTTTAATCAAATAAATCCAAATTTAATTACAATAATTTCAAATTTCAAATTTTAAATTTTTTTACATTCTGGAACATTTCTAGGACACTCATAATGTCAAAAATCAAGGTTAAAAATTTTGAATCGATTTTGAGAAAAATTGGTTGCGCTTTATCGGTTTTATCAAATAAAATACATAAAGCATGCGAAAATTAATCATATTAAATTTTAAAATTTAGATCTGAAATTTGGGACATTTAATCAACCAGGAATAATTTTCTCATGACATGAAATTTATTTAAGCTATATTTTCTAAATAAGTCAATATTTATGCCATTTTTACATTAAAACTTCATAAATCATGCTAAACAAATCACATCAGTCTAAAACTTTCCAGTCTGTCATAAAAACATGATTTTGACAAAATACTAAAATTTCATTTTCAGGTTCAAAGCGGAAGTATATTTAACCAATTGACCTTCATTTATATCATTTTATCATATAAAAATCATAAATCATGATAAACAAGTCCATTTCACACGAAATTTTACATACAGTAACTAAAATTCATGTGTGATATTTTGTACAAATTTCATGGTCATAAAAGAAGCATAACTATTTTTAGCATTTTAAACATCATTTTATTCATTAAAATGTAATGAAAAAACTAAAAATCATATTTGAGCAATATAAATTTCCATAAATCATCAAAATGACCTAAAATCATATTAGGACCAGAATATATTGACATGCAAATGACTTTGTGATTTTATCTTATAAAACAATATTTACTAGTTTTCTTTAAGTTACATTAACTCGAAAAAACTATAAATCGGTTATGCATGCAACAACCAAAGCTCTTGATACCGCTTGTAAGTTTCTTAAACTCAATATTAGACATTTATAATATCATATTATAAAAAATTTACTCTTTAAAGTATAAGGAACTGATGCATGCATAACAAAATAATTCAAAAATAAGAAGAAACTATTTATTCACATTGATTTGGACGATTTAGGGCACAAGAATAGGACACCTTCCTATACTTGTTCTTGAGCTCAAAATATAAGGATGATTTCCAAGTTCTTAGAATAAGAACACTCCAATTAGTTGCACCAAGACAATCCCTAAATTACTACTAAAATACTACACTAGTATGATTGGTAGTATCCCTTAAAATATCACTAGTCACTCAAATACTACACTAGTATGATTGGTAGTATCCCTTAAAATATCACTAATCACTCTATTACTATTCTGAGTAATATTATTAGTAATCTATGAACATAAGTTGTTTGAGGCTTCTTAAGCTTATTATTTTAGAGTAAGAAAATGGAGAGGTTGAGAGATTAGTTAGTCTTTTATTCAAATGAGATCAAGTGTTAAGAGAAAACACTTCTCTTTTTCTACACATGGAGCCGGCACCCTACAAGCATGGGTAAGGGTGAGTTGCTTTTGTTCTTAACAATATATTAGGTAGGTATCTAGGCTTATGTAGGTAATTATTTTGTCTAATTCTCAATTAGAACAACCATAATTACCTAAATCCTACCCTAATACCCACCAAAAACCGATGCACCATGCATAAAATGGGTGTCCATTTTATCTTTGTAATTTGTCACAAATGTGACATGTGACATGTAACATGTAATTTAGCTTATAAATGTGCATTTAACTAATTTAAATGCAATTTCAGAACAAATAAATTAGACTTAAGATTTGAAGTCATATTTTATAATTACATGTAAATAAAATGGGTCATCTCATTTTTTGGTTAATATAATCTACAACGATTTGTAATTATAATCAACCAATTTTGCTTATCTCAAATGTTTCATAAACATAATGCATTCTTAGTAATATAACAATTAAATTACTAAAATGAATCTTATTTAATCATATTACAATAAGATATAATTCTTACTTACAATATAAACTTAGTTAAATTTAAGGATTAATTAATCTGTATCGCTATACAATTAATTAATGTACATGATTAGGAGATTGTGCTTTAGGTGTGACCTCAAGGGATCAACTGATCACCACCGTCATACGACAGTAACGTCAAACTCAATTGAGTCAATCGTTACCGATTTATGTTGACCAGTTGACTATAATATTCATCATCCCTTTATATTCTTATTATTGAGATTTAATTATATGATCGCACTATTGTTGAGGACACTTACTCCAACAGTTACAAGATGGATTATCTAACCTTTCCCGAACTCACACTTGAGTTTTTGAGTTCCTTCGAGTTTCATAAATCAAAACGTGAAGGGTTTGTCCATTTTGTATCATTCCGGTTGTTTAATCATGATTATAGTATGGATTTGTCGGACTTTGCCAAGATTTTTGCTTTGAAATGTGAGGGCTTGCGTACCGAATCACCCGAGGGTTACCTACCTGATTTGACTTGGGCATCCATTTCTCACTACCCTTTCACCGGTTGAGACCATACTCCTCACCAATACATTCACTACCCCGAAATTCGCATTTGGCAAAGATTTATAGGGTGGACTTTCTTTGGGAGGAATGAGCCTTACTCGGTGAGGAGTATTGTGATCGATATTTTGGGTGCTTTTCTTAATGTAAACGGTGATGTCGAGTGGGAGATTAATATTCCCTACAAATTTGCTAGCTACTTGACCAAACAATGTAATACTACCAATGGGTCCCTTGTTTTGGGTGGGTTGGTTACTATAATTGCCCATAGTGTTTGTCGTTTCAACCAAGATACCACCGATTTGATTCCTTTGGAGAGTCGGGAAAGGGGGGATGGACTTGATTATGACTATTTCCTATCTTCTAATTGGTTTCGGAGCTCTCATCCGGATATGATTTGGAGAATTGGTAGTCAAGATTTTATTACACTACTGGGTGAGACGAGTGAGCTTCAACCTTTAGTTTATACCAAACCCCGTCGTGAGAATTCCCCCTTTATTTAGCCCACTTACCATTTGCCACTTAGACGTGAGAGAGCTACCACCATTGACCGTCGTGCACGAGTTCCACCAACTCAAGCACGTCATTCCACATCTAGCGTTGGTGTAATGGATATGATGCGTGACCTTAGTCTTAATATTAATGCTATTCGTGATGACCAAAGACTTGCTTTGCATCCTATTTATGATCACTTTGCTAGGCAAGGGGTAATTAGACCTGAGGGACCACATCCATCTTTTTATTATTATCCCTCGGATGGATTCCCTCTTCCTAACCTTGATGCAGTTACTTCTACTCACTATGCTCCCGGTCCGGATTTTTGTGGTTCGGACTATGTCGTTGAAGCATTTCATGGAGGCTATGTTGGAGGCTATGGTGGCGGGTATGTTGGTGTCTATAGTAGCTATGGAGAGGGGCTTGGAAGTGGGCAAAATATTGGTGAATATGTCACTCCTCTCCATAGTGATGAACCTATTGGAAGTGGTGATACTTCGGGAGGTGGTCGTGGTAAGAAGAAAGGTAGGAAGGATTTCAACTTTTGGCCCTTTATTTGATTGATGAATAAAAGTATCCCCTGTATACATACTAGCTTGGGGGGAGGCTAGCTAGTCTAGTAAGTTCTTTTTCCTTTGCACTTGAGTTTTATTTTTCCCACTCCCCATTAAATATTAACCTCTTGTCTTCCATGTTTTGTGATTTGAACCGTTTTTACGGTTAGCTTGGGTGATTTACATGTTGGCACATTGAGGACAATGTTGTGTTTAGCTTTGGGGGGGGGGGGATTGTAGTTGCATTTTAGGGGGTGTTTGGTTAGGGGTGTTGGAATGCAATGGAACGGATTTGAGCCATTCTAGTGTTTGGTTGGGCTGTTTTGGAATGGAGTTAGAATCCTGATGGATTCTAATTCCACCTCAACCTCATGGAATCCTATACCCACCTTCCCACTCTAGTTTCTAAATCCATTCCACCCCCATATAATTCAATAGTGAACCAAACAATAATTAGTATGAATGGGGTTCTAAATCCAATCCACCATGGTATCTCAATCCATTCCAATCCATTCCGATCTTGTGAACCAAACGCCCCCTTAGTTAGTAGTTGCATTTAGTTAGGAAATTTATGAAACTTTGAAAATTTTGTGCTAAACTTGTGCTTCACATGCTTTTCTTGCCTACTTTGGTCTTGGTTTACATAGTTGTACCCATGTATATGTCCCAATTTTAGCTTAATAGCTAATGATTCTCTATTATTTGACGGGATAACTGTATTCATCGGGATGTTTTGACATAGTAGGTGGAAGATGGAAATTGAACCTAATAAGCTTGATCTTGACTTTTGGCAAGCCACAAATTGGTAAGGTAGAGCCTCTTTAGACCGATGCATCCATATCCGGTCTCTCTTAGGTGAGTGTAGGTCTCCTTATGGTTTGTGCTACATCAAAAACGCACAAGTATGGTTTTAATTTCATTTCTTTATAAGCATGCATTCATTTAATTTGTTAGCATTTTGGAGCCATTCACATGATTAAATTTGCCTTTTTGAACCCGTTCACAAAAATCTATCCTTAACTACATATAAAAATTGCCTACCTTATTGAGCTAGTAGCCTTGATTAATTGTGTTTGGGTGCTCATTTAGTATTTCTTATATTTTGAAGTATCATTGTGAGCTTGGTCTTAATGCTTATAGATGAAAAGAAAGAAAAATGATGAAAAGATGATGGAAATGAAAAGATGAGAAAAGAAAAAGAGAAAAAGAAAGAAAAAGCATGAAATGAAAAAAGAAAAGAAAAAGAGAAGCATATCTTGTATGTTGAAAAAAAAAGTTGATTTAAGAAACTCTCATGTTTTATTCATATATTTTGGAGAGTTTTCTTAAGAATTGTATTAGAAATTTTGGGATAGTTTTGGGATTGAGCATCCTTACATTTGGTTGCTGCTAGCTTGACTTAGTTCCACATACCATAAATCATTAGTTCCCCTTTCTTACCCATATCTTATTAACCATCTTCTTACCTATGGCTTCCTTTTCATGCTTGCATTTGAATGTTTTTGACTTGTAATTTTGAAATTCATACCATATTAGATTGTGGGCACACTCTCATGAGTCGGGGATAAGTGAGTGCTACTCACAAAAATTCTTTCACATTTAAATGAGTTTGACTGAATCGTGAGAGTCCATAAGTCAAAAGATCATGCAAGAGACGAAAGGTTCATTTGAAGTCTTTCATGCTACGCCGCCATGTAAATCTCATCCATGTTTATTGCATTATCCCTATGCCCATGTTGTTTCGGGATTTGAGTCATTATGCTTGATATTTTAACATTGGATATTGCAATTGTGGGGATTTAGTTGCTTTCCTCTCTTGTCTTGGTCTTATGTGCTTACTTGAGGACAAGCAAGGGTTTAGCTTGGGAGAGTTTGATATGTCTAGTTTATATATGATTTCTCCCTAATTTAGCTCGATTTTACATGATTATTATACTTTGTTTAGTATATTTCTGAGCTAATTACGTGTTCCAGGTGCATTGCTCGTTTTTGCTATGTTTTGTAGGAATCTAAGCATTTAGAGGCTTTTTCCTATCACGTTAGCAAGCACCAAAGTCCACCATGCTAATGGAAACAAGATGGACCATGGAAGGATAGTATGGAGAATGACATGCCAAGCATGAAGATTTGTGAAATTGGTTGATAAGCAAATGAGAAACCAAAAATGAAGCCCAATGCAAGGAGTCCATAACTCAACATAAGATGTTCCTTTGGATGCTCATGGGATGCCAAAACTATGCAATTAACCAGAGAATTAAGGAGCTTAAAGGCATAGCATAGGATTCCTTAAGCATTTAATTGAGTAATTAAGCCATTATAGCCGGGTTAGTGGAACCCCGATCGGGGTTCCCATTCCCCAATCGGGGTTTGGCTTCTGTGAGTGCATACGTTTCAAGTCCCTCTCCCTATATAAAGGAGAGGGACTTCAACACTTAGAGGCATCTTTTCTTATATTTTTCATCATCTTTTACACTATCTTACACATATTTCTCCCTTACATTTTCCTTAATTTAAGCACACAAGTTTATCTTAGTTTCATATTTAGTTAAACATTTGGTTATTACTTTGTTCAAACACTTGGTTACATTTCAAAGTTGTAATTAAATCTTTCCATTCAAGTTGTTTGGGTTATTTGTTCTTCATTTCCGAGTTATACTTCTCGATTACGGTAATTCTAATTCTAGTTTTATGTTAATATTCACTTTCTTCATTTACCTTACAAGTCATTTAGTTAATCGTATAACTAGTTAATCAAGATTTCATTGTCATTTACATTAGAACTATTAGTAGTAATTTCATTCACTTAGTATAACACATCAACATTAGAACAAGTTTGTTGGACCAATTTCATAGTTTTGATAATGATATGTGTTTACGTGATAATATGTTTTACTCGATATATCATATGCGTGTAATTGTGTGCTTTAGTCTTATTATAGCTAGCAACAATTATAAGAAGAAAGATCAAAGTTAGGCATAAATTTGATAAAGTCTGTGAGACAAAGTTATAACAACTTCAGGAATAACTTTGGAAGTGAACATGAAAGTTATAGCTAACCAGGCATAACTTTAAAGAAAATCGCTTCAAACAAGATCTACATAAAACTACACAAGACTCGAGATGGAGGGTCTTTGTGATCAAGATGAAGAGATGATCCGTATACTGAAGATCTTTGTGAAGATTAGATAGTATAGGTCGTCATTCGGAAACTATTCCATTCGAGAGATTTTATGTTCAAAAGTTATAGCTTTAGTCTATGACTTTGGATGATAAAATATTGATGCATGATTTTGGAAATAAAATGTTTTGAAATATTTTCAAAAGTGAAAGAGTATTTTTATATTTATCAAAAGTTTTATTAGAGAATATATTTATGAGATTCTATTGGTTGGTAATACAACTTATGGGTTGTCATGCTACCTACGGTTTCTAATATATTCTATCTCAATTTGTTGTTAACCTAATTAGCCCACCTAGTGTTTGAGCCACCTAGTGTTTCGTGTAAACCAAGGGATTGTGCCACCTAGGGATGCGTGCCTTGTAACACCCGCAAATGTACCCTATTTTTCTAGTAGAAATATTTTACGAAAGCTTTTCAGTAAATTTAAGTTTTAAATTAGAATTTTAAGTTCCGAGTCGAATTTAGAATTTCCGAGTTCGTATTTGGAATTTCTGCGAGATTTCATGAGAATCCCGTCTTAAGGCGAGTTTGACTTTTCTTGACTTTTAAGTCGTCTTTGACTTTTCTTGACTTTTAAGTCGTCTTTGACTTTTCTTGACTTTTAAGTCGTCTTTAACTTTTCTTGACTTTTAAGTCGTCTTTGACTTTTCTTGACTTTTGAGCCGCCTTTGACTTTCGTTGACTTTTCCGACTCACCCTACATATACTCCCTCAAACCCTAAACCTAATTCATTTCCACACAACTCAATCTTCTTCTTCCTCTCCTTAAACACCAAAAACCTTGCTTCCATTTCTTCCAAGCTTAGATTCGTCATAACTCGTTCATTTCTCGCTCAAATTCCCGTAAGTTCGTCTTATTCTTCTCCTCTTACCTTCCTCTATCCGTATTCATATTAAAAGTATCGTCTTTCTCGCTTTTTAAATTATCCGTCTTTCTCAAGTTGAATTATATTCATCTTTTATTATCTAATTGTATGTAGGTGGAGACTAGGAAGGTTTAGAAACCGTTTAAAGACGCGAAAAGGTAACGGTGAAGGGTTACTCGATATCATTTACGTGTTTTATGTGATTTCTAGGATAGAAACCGTATTTAGATTATGGTTAGTATGCTTAGGACTTGTATTGTTGTTGTTGGTTGTTGTTAGTTGTTAATTGATATGAGAATTGATGGTTTGTGTTGATAAATGAGGGTTTTGTTGTTGGTAACTTGTTGGAAATTGATCGTCCTTGAGTCCCGTGTGGGACGCAGGCTGCGTTGGGGGACGAAGGCTGCGTCGTAGGACGCAGGCTGCGTCGTAGGACGCAGACCGCGTCACCCGCTGCCAACAGAATTTTTCCTGCACTGACCCATTTTCGTAAAATGATCATATCTCCTTCGTTATTTGCTTGTTTTGGGCGTGTGACATCTCGTTGGAACCGTAAGAGGTTAATCTATCACCTCGACTTGAAATTTCTGCATTCCCATATCTAGAACTCTAGTTATGACCGTTTGAAGTGGACCCTTGTTTTCGTTGGTTTCCAAACAACATTGTTTTGGAGAGGTGATCTATGTTTTTATTCATTATGCTTCATAAACTTGTTCTAATGCTTATGTATCATGTATTGACTCATGGTTATCATATTTAAACTTATATGATATCTCTTTCGCATGTATCACATGTTTTGTGACGGTTTTCGATATGTTCCCACTTTGAGTCGGTTTTTACAAATGAGTCGGTTTGAGCACTATTTTGTATTGTGCTTTGTATTCTCATTCCCTTGGCTACCTTCCCGTTCGTAAGGCTGGAATGTCGGAACGGATAGGTATCCTACTGCTTAAATGCATGTGTTAGTGGGCATACGACGACGTTGTTGGGAGTTGAACGCTATGCGTTGATCGACCCGGCCGTCAAATGTTGTGTACTTTCGAGGTGGTGTTATTTGCATGTAGCGTACCGCTTGTTATGAGGCTTGAGCTCTTTTCCGCCTCTTTCGTGAATTGATCTACCGAATTTTGGGTACTCGGCATATATATTGTAAGACCGAGTCTTGGATGCGAAATGTCATCGCATGTCGAATCGGAACAACGTTTTATTTATTCCGAGATCCTGGCCATGTTTTAGACTAGGACCGTATTA
>JAIUZE010067088.1:0-17710 GCA_022085475.1 Heliosperma pusillum
ATACGAGTATATAGTTCACAGCTTGATAGCTTTTGTGTCACTGGCCATGGATTTTGATTCCAAGCCGGGGCATGGCTGCCTAATTGCTTCCACTTTGGGAATGGAGCCAGCTTAAGTACTAGCCAACTCTGCTTAGGGGGTCTCCTAGTAGAGATTCTCATGTACTTTTGGTCATGAGACAGGGAATGGGGTAGCTGTTGTCGCTAGGTCTGCGCAGTCTAGGACTAGGATGTTTATCCTACCTTGTGGTATAGCCTCGAGTTACAGAAGTCGACTATTGACTGTGCTAAGAACTTATGCCTGTTTCTAGACGTATTGGTCTTTCATGTTTGATGATTCTATGAATCGTAGAAGGTGAGATGCAAGCCGGCTAAGGTTGATAGAGTTTGGATTACCGGTTGTTAACTGATTCACATGATATTATGTTTGATTAGGGTTTGAGTGTATCAGGGCCATGTTTTAAATGTAACCTCTGAGCCAGCATACCAGCTTCCCTACCTCGTGGTATAGTTTGTTAACCGATTCACATGATAGTTTCATGACTAGCTTTCATATGATAGGTTATATGTTAGTTATTTGTTTCATAACATGAAAAGCATATCGTATATGTTAAGGTTTTGTATTTTCCATATACATCTCTTTTATGTTATTCATGTTTTATTAAACTCGACATTTCGTGGCTGGGAGAACTCGGAGTTACTCCCCACTGACTGTGGCTTCCGTGTTTATATTTAATGCGGTTGGCAGGTTTGTGATGCATACTTGGGTACATTGACGAGCTAGCTGACGCGGGGTTAGTCGCCCTCCCCCGGTTCAAACAAAACTTTTAATGCTCAATACCAAACTAATTAATGTAGTAGGGTAAGGAGGTCGATCCCAAGAGACGGTGATTATGGTTCTAGGACGGTTTAATTGAGTTCTTGTTTAGTTCTAGCAATTAGCAAGTTGAAGAGGATTAATCAAAAACTAGACTAACAAGAAGGCAAAGATGCGATGTAAAAACAATAATTAAAAGGAACTAGGGTGGATGGGTTCATTAATGCAAGTATGAGTCGATTATGGTAGGGGATTAGGACTAGTCTAAAGATAGTCTAAACATGTCTCCACCTCTGGGTGTAAGACGGATTAAAAGACAAGCCTCCACCTCTCGGTGTAAGACGAGCCCTAGCCTAAGGTTTGATTGGGTTCTCGCCCTAACCTCTCCCTAAACATCCAACACACACAACAACAACAATACAAGTTCAAGCTCTCACTCAAACTAGCAATAAAACATGAGAAAGACTCAAATTACTCATTCAAGCATTTCAACAAACACCTTGTGTGCACAAAACAAGTAGACTACCAAAAGACTAAATCTTTATGCCCAATTACCATAATCAACCCATAAACTCACATTAAATCCCCCATCTTCCCCTAGTCTAACACTACTCACTCATACTAATGATGAAAAACATTAAAGACGAAAACTTTGATATGGAACAAACAAGAGAAGGAATATTCAACACAAAAACTAAGCAAATAAACAAGAACAAGTAATTAAAAGACTATTAATGAAAATAAGGATGAAGAATTATACCAAAACTTGTAATAAAGGATAGAACTTGGATTAATAATCAAATAAGAATGTCTTCTTCTCTTCAAATTACAACCCAATTGTTCAAAAACAACTAAAGGAAAGACTAGATCTAAAAATAACTAAGTAGAAAACTAGAGTAATTAGTGCTAATTATCAAAGGATTAGAGTAATGATTAGGAATATTGAAGGCTAAAATCTAGGGTTTATGTGTCTAGGGTTGTGTGTCTAAAATGAATTAGGAGAGGGGTATATATAGGTTGGTGAGATTTAGGGTTCAAAATAAGAAAGAAGGTGGAAATGCGGAGTAGACGCCTCAGCCGGTCGACCGGCCGCCGGTGGCCTTGACCGGCTGAGCCCCACTGACTTCAAAGTTGAACTTTCTCGTGTGAAATAGGTCTCAGTCGGCCAGCCGGCTGCCGGTGGCCTTGACCGGCTGAGACCACCTGATGATCCTCCATTTTCAAGATTTATTATGAAGTATAGTGGGTGCTCAGCCGGCCGGCCGGCTGCCGGTGGCCTGGACCGGCTGAGCCCCTCTGCTCCTTCTCTTCTTTTCTTCCTTCCTTGGTATGAGCCTTGGGTGCTCAGCCGGCTGGCCGGCTGAGCCCCTTGGCTTCTTCTTCCTCTCCTTTTCTTCCCTTTTTTCGTGGTTGGTGCTATGGGGTTGGTGGCCAAGCCGGTGGGCCGACTGCCGGTGGCACCACCGGCTGACACCTCCTCTTCCCTCCTTTTTCTTCTTTTCTTCTTTGTGTCTAGTTATTGTGACGGGTTTTTTCTGTTCTCATCCCGTCTCGTCTTTATCCTAACATATTTCCTATAAAATGAGACGGATTTAAATAATATGAGAGTACACTGGATGGGGGTTAAAATACGATAAAAGCGACGCCGAACTAAACTAAATGCAACGAAATATAAGAAAATAAGGAGGGGAAACGGTCTAAAATAATCATATATCAAACCTCCCCACACTTAAACATTACTCGTCCCCGAATAAGTAAGTGAGCAAAAACACGACCCTTATTTAAATAAGCTAAACTAAACTACTAGAATCCGATGAAAGACAATTAACGGGCCTTCTCCGTCCCTTCAACTCACAACGAAACACAATGAGGTATGTATTCCCTTGCAAGGCAAGTGGGGACTTGCGAAAAATTTGCGATGCATCCAAATGATAAGCATGTAAGACCATGACAAGAATGCACCAAACGAAAGAAAAGTCACACGCCTCATCCATGTGACGAAGATATCTATAAGGAAAACCGTCTAAATAAATGCATGATCCTTATTGGCCACTAGTATCATAAAGCATGGAAAAGTGTTCGCCTCTTAGCGGTGCAAGACTAATGAAATTTCGAGTCCCGTCTACTATTAGCTTGGTCAAAAGCGATAAAATGGAAGATGGAAATGAGATTCCCTTGACGTTATGATGCGCGAGATTTATGTCGTTATAAATCCGATATCAAACAATAATTTATAGGTCCAAACTAAAACTAAGTAGGGCAGCTAGTGATAAGTCCGGGTCGATCACAGGGAGGCGGTCGATCTAATCAAATCTAGGGTCAAGTTCAGTTCTGCCAAGTAACAGGTTTTAATAGTTTGAGAGGTTGAGAAAGAGGGATAACAAGCGAAAGCAATAATCAAAATGCAATATAAAGGGTACGAAAATCAGATGAAGGAAAAACTAGGGCAGAAACGGGATCACTATGTATCAACGGGATAGGTCAGCCAAGGTCTAAACAGCCTAAAGGGTAAGAAAGTTGCTGGTTCGGCCTCCTAACCACCCCTAGCGACTCTGATAACTGGTTCGGTCTCACAGAAATCACTATCCTATATGTCTACCGATCGGTATAAGGCTATGCCGATTGGTGTCAGGTCTATTTTCCCAATCACTTGGTCAGTCTCAGGGGAAATACACTAAACAAATGATAACCTAGCGTCCTAGGTCAGTCAAACGACAATTAAATCAAACATAGGTTCAGATGCATAAACGGTTTAATTGGAACCCCCAAATCCCGGATCCACAATAGTTCACCCTAGCCCTAGCATGCAGATTAGCTACTCATGGTGATAGATCTAAGCATATGAACTACTGTATTAGCATAAGACATCATAGCAAAGCGATGTGGAAACAATAAACGAACGAAATAACTAAATGCGAAACAAAGAAACCTGAAATAGGTCTGAATACAAGGCTATGTCGATCGGCAGAAGAGTATCCCGATCGGCGGAAGTACAAAAACGAACGAAAACTTAAAACTAATCGACTAAAATGTAAACAATAATCTAAAATGGAGTTTTTGAGCGGAAACTCGATCCGTGACAAGGGATCTTGCGTCTAGGGAGAGATACCCCCTCACTCTCTTCACTTCTCCTTCATATAGAGCTAGGTTTTCTCCTTTGGGCTTCGATGTTTCTTCTGAGTGACTTGGGCTTCGGAAAGCTTCGGTCCCGTTGCTCAATAGCTTGCCCAGTAGATTAGAGAGGTAGAAAACGAAAGTGGGCTTGTCATTGCCGATCGGTGTCCTAGCCCACCGATCGGTGGATGGGTCTTGACGATAGGTGTGGGCTTGAGTTGTCCTCTATAGGTCTTCATTTGATAGTTCAAGGTAGATGTGGGCTCCCAGCGATAGGTGGGCTTGTATGAAGTGTCCACAAAGCTTAGGAAGAAGTGGAAAGGGCCCCCAGGATGTCTCTTCCGATCGGTGGTAGGCCAATTGGCCCTTGGTCGATCGGTAGGTGGCATTGCCGATCGGTGGTAGTGTTAAATTCCTGCACCGCGCACTGAACTTAAAACGTCCGCCATTTCTTCGTTACTTGGCGGATTTTGGCGTTCTTGGTCTCATTCCGAAGCTAAGAAAGAGATCTATCTTATCCATTTTGAATCGCCTCAATCACATATCTAGAACTCAATCTATTTCCCTTCAAACTATCCAAAATGCATCCAAAAGCACCCCGAGAAGTCCTAAACCTGCAATTGAGGAACAAAACATACCAAAGTAGCATAGGCGAGGGATATGACATGAAATCGGCTCGAATGAGCTATAAGTAAGACTGAAATGGGGGCGAATAAGTGTGTAAATGTGCATATAAAATATGCACATCACGTTATTAAACACAATAGCATATGGAATTCACGTCTCTCAACTAAATGAGACACAAGGGTCATCCCGTCTCACTATTCAACTCAAGGGTAATTAATCCAAGAAGGGTTAAAGGAAAAAGAGATTTGAGTCCTATAGCTTGGAAATTTTTCATTTCTCCAATTTTTTTCTTCTTCTGGTTTTCTTTTCTTTCTTTTTGAGTTGCATTTTGATTTGCAATTTTTGACATTATAGCATATGGTTTCCGTCAAGGACACGCGGTCGGAACCAACAATAGGGGTATCCCCACCGTAGTGGCATCGAGCGGTACCCAAGATGTGGGCCCACTAGAATCCCCAGAAGTTCCGTTTTGCATTTCCTCGACGAAAACAAGAAAACATGATACTTGACTCAATATTTTTGGCTTGTTTGCGTTGTTTCCTTTTTGTAAGTAGAATTGGAAGAACAATGAATCAAGGTTGGTTGCATAGTAAGACGGTCACCTAAGAATTCTTTCAACTAACGGAATATTCACATCAATTAGGGTTGTCGAGGTGGAATAAGTGCAAACTCATGACTTGGCATTAGTAGACGGGTCAAAACTCATTAGAAATACACAACCTAGGGAGTCTAAAATTCCACGATTAAGATGAACACTTTATGAATGGAAAAGTAGCTAGAAAGGATTATGCACATTCAACAAATCTTCCAAATAGACAAATTATAAAATCAATTTTCTAAATGCAACTATATGCCATGATGCAATCTATATATACACTTAAATGCACATGCTCTAACCGGCTATATGACACACAAGCTAGTGCTATCTCCTAACAACACACAAGTGGCACACATGCCAATCAACTAAATCCACAACATCGTCATCAACACATCCCGTCCTCCTCCAACAACAAGTAAGAAGAAAAAGAGATAAGGGAGAAGAGAATAGGATAGATCTCACCATAGCGTCTTCATTTTCCCTATTTCGTGCTTCTTATGATGTGGGGTGCACCTATATGTTGAGATAAGAGGAAGCACACAACAATATATATACAACATAAACTAATTTTTAGGATTTTTTCAAATTTTTCAAATTTTTAAATTTTTGAATTTTTCAAAATTAAACTATATACACTAATCTCCTCCCCACACTTAAATCAAACATTGTCCTCAATGGTCCAAAAGCTAGGAGGGGAAGAGCAAACTAAATGCAAAAACATATATACACTAATCTCCTCCCCACACTTAAATCGGACATTGTCCTCAATGGTCCAAAAGCTAGGAGGGGAAGAGCAAACTAAATGCAAAAACATGTTTTTTGAGTTTTTCAATAGCAAGAAAATGTAAATGACAATGCAAAAAGTGAAATAAATCTAAAATAAATGCAAGCTAACTACATGGATGCAAGTTTGTTTATTGAAATGAGAAGAGAGCTAATTTGAATTAACTCGCATTTGGATGCTTGGGGGAAAACTTTGGATTCAAGGAAATTTTATTTGGATTTTCAAAGTGGGGTAAGGGACAATGTTCAACTCATGAATGCCTAAGAATAAATAAAATTCATCAAAATGCATATGCTCTAAGGGAGTGAAGTGGTCCACTTACTCATACCCACAAGGGAAGCTTGTCAATTTTGCCACCGCTTTGCATCATTGTTACTCAAAGCCCGGAGCAACTTGTCAAATTCTTGAGCAAACCCCATAAACAAGCACAAGTAAACGACCATGGGGCTCAAAGAATCATACACCGGTAAACCCAACCCAAGCTCAATCGACTCTTCACCGTCTTCTTCGTGGTATAACGTAGGAGATGTTGGTAGAATATAGCTAGACTCACATGTTAACTCTCCACACCCCTTGGTAATCTTGGGTGGCTTATCGTGGTAGACGGGAGGGGTAAAGAGTGTGAAAACACTCACCCTCTCAAGAGGATCAAGTGGCAAGGGCATACAAGGCTTCAAAGTGGTGGGTGAAGGAGGAAGCAAGACCTCAACTTCACCGCTTTCTTCATCAAGGATCGATTTTCCCAAGCAATTTTCCCTCATGGCCTCTTCAATCTCATCAACTTGGCTCTCCCAACTAGAGGAGGAGTCAAGGAGCCAAGTATCACCTTCAAGAGAGCTTAAATCAAATGGTATTGGAGAATTCAAGTATGCTTCAATTTCATCATCAATAAGACAATCTATCTCGTTCTCCCTAGAACTCTCCAAAGCTACAACACCAAACAAGTCATCACTTTCATCACCCTTCCCTTTTATCAAATCACCAACAATGTCTTCAATGACATCCACCGAGTAGACACTTTCCACCATCGGCTTGGACAAAGCCTCCATCAAAGAGAAATCAATTTTACTCTCACCAACATTAAAGGAGTTGCCATTTTGACGCGGGGTTAGTCGCCCTCCCCCGGTTCAAACAAATACTTATAAGACTCAATACCAAACTAATTAATGTAGTAGGGTAAGGAGGTCGATCCCAAGAGACGGTGATTATGGTTCTAGGACGGTTTAATTGAGTTCTAGTTTAGTTCTAGCAAATAGCAAGTTGGAGAAGACTAACGATAATCTAGGCTAACAAGAAGGCAAATATGCGATGTAAAAACAATAATTAAAAGGAACTAGGGTGGATGGGTTCATTAATGCAAGTATGAGTCGATTATGGTAGGGGATTAGGACTAGTCTAAAGATAGTCTAAACATGTCTCCACCTCTGGGTGTAAGACGGATTAAAAGACAAGCCTCCACCTCTCGGTGTAAGACGAGCCCTAGCCTAAGGTTTGATTGGGTTCTCGCCCTAACCTCTCCCTAAACATCCAACACACACAACAACAACAATACAAGTTCAAGCTCTCACTCAAACTAGCAATAAAACATGAGAAAGACTCAAATTACTCATTCAAGCATTTCAACAAACACCTTGTGTGCACAAAACAAGTAGACTACCAAAAGACTAATCTTTATGCCCAATTACCATAATCAACCCATAAACTCACATTAAATCCCCCATCTTCCCCTAGTCTAACACTACTCACTCATACTAATGATGAAAAACATTAAAGACGAAAACTTTGATATGGAACAAACAAGATAAGGCATATTCAACACAAAAACTAAGCAAATAAACAAGAACAAGTAATTAAAAGACTAGTAATGAAAATAAGGATGAAGAATTATACCAAAACTTGTAATAAAGGATAGAACTTGGATTAATAATCAAATAAGAATGTCTTCTTCTCTTCAAATTACAACCCAATTGTTCAAAAACAACTAAAGGAAAGACTAGATCTAAAAATAACTAAGTAGAAAACTAGAGTAATTAGTGCTAATTATCAAAGGATTAGAGTAATGATTAGGAATATAGAAGGCTAAAATCTAGGGTTTATGTGTCTAGGGTTGTGTGTCTAAAATGAATTAGGAGAGGGGTATATATAGGTTGGTGAGATTTAGGGTTCAAAATAAGAAAGAAGGTGGAAATGCGGAGTGGACGCCTCAGCCGGTCGACCGGCCGCCGGTGGCCTTGACCGGCTGAGCCCCACTGACTTCAAAGTTGAACTTTCTCGTGTGAAATAGGTCTCAGCCGGCCAGCCGGCTGCCGGTGGCCTTGACCGGCTGAGACCACCTGATGATCCTCCATTTTCAAGATTTGATATGAAGTATAGTGGGTGCTCAGCCGGCCGGCCGGCTGCCGGTGGCCTGGATCGGCTGAGCCCCTCTGCTCCTTCTCTTCTTTTCTTCCTTCCTTGGTATGAGCCTTGGGTGCTCAGCCGGCTGGCCGGCTGCCGGTGGCTTGGCCGGCTGAGCCCCTTGGCTTCTTCTTCCTTTCCTTTTCTTCCTTTTTTTCGTGGTTGGTGCTATGGGGTTGGTGGCCAAGCCGGTGGGCCGGCTGCCGGTGGCACCACCGGCTGGCACCTCCTCTTCCCTCCTTTTTCTTCTTTTCTTCTTTGTGTCTAGTTATTGTGACGGTTTTTTTCGGTTCTCATCCCGTCTCGTCTTTGTCCTAACATATTTCCTATAAAATGAGACGGATTTAAATAATATGAGAGTACACGGGATGGGGGCTAAAATACGATAAAACCGACGCCGAACTAAACTAAATGCAACGAAATATAAGAAAATAAGGAGGGTAAATAGTCTAAATTAATCATATATCACTAGCGAGTGAAGAATTACCTTGGACCTATATTCGGTTCTTAGGATTGTATTATTTAATACACTCTTTTATTTCCGTATTTATTAGGGAGATATGTCTCCCGTTTTAGATACTTCTTATGTATAATATTATTTCCTTTTTGTTATGAACCTTTTTCTTTAAGACACCTTTGTTATGATGAATATATTTAATGGTAGGTTCCGGTTTTAAAATTTACCGATTTTCACTAAAGTGAACCTATTAGAAACGTATTCTCATCTTTTATTTATTTAAATTACTTGTTTATCTTTCCGCAAATTCGAGGGTGTCACAGTTGGTATCAGAGCGTTTTCGCTCCCGACGCACGTTTGTGTACCCTTGTATAAATAACTTGACCTTAATAAAATAATAAACTTGTGAGATAGAATGGTAGGATGGGTAGATTAGGATTTATGTTGTAGTCTCTTTGTGCTTGCTAAATGATAAGTACTAATCTGTGTTTTCTTTTGCAAGATGCCTCCGAGAATTGACAACACGATCCTAGCAGCTCTTACTCTTATTATACAGAATCGGCAAAATCAACAAAATCAACAGCCGAATCCTATTCCTAATCCTCCTCACGACCATGAGAGACCCGGAAGTTATACATGGGTTGCTTCACAACTGTCTAGGAGCAAAGCCAAAACCTATGGTGGTGAAGTGGATCCCATCGAGCTTTCAGAATGGATACGGGAAATGGAGAAGAACTTTTCTCTATATGATGTTCTTGAAACGGATAAAGTCCGTCTTGCTTCCCACTTCTTAGTGAAGGAAGCTGATCAGTGGTGGTCACTTTCTGGCCCTACTTCTAAGTTGGAACCTGGTTTTGGTTGGACTCGTTTCCGTGAGCTATTAGAGACGAGGTTCTACCCTGATGAATTGAGGCAGCAGAAACTGAAGGAATTCATGGACTTCAAACAGGGAAGTCTCTCAGTCCAGGAGTTCACGACCAAATTCAACGGGTTGGCTCATTATGCCACTCGGCTTATTAAAAGGGAGGAAGACAAGGCATTCTCTTACCTGGGAAAACTTTCTCCTCAGGTGAAGGGCAAGATCAGTAGGGGTGCTACTTCCTTTGTCTCTATCTACAACGATGCTATATGGGCGGAGAGTTCAATTCGCGAGATTGCCGACGAGGCTCGTACCTCGTATGTTGCTCCTAATGCTTATGGTAAGAGACCGTTGTATCCTACTTCTCGACCTTCCTTTTCCTCCTCTTACTCAAACAAGAGGAAGAATTTTCAGAGTGGACAAGCAACTCAGAGTAACCGTCCATTCGTCCCGAGCAACAACAACGATCTTAAGGGTCGTATCTGTTTTGGGTGCAAGATGCCTATGCATCCCGGTATTGGCTGTTTCAACAAGCCAATTGTGTGCTTTACTTGTCAGAAACCGGGACACAAGTCTAATGTATGTCCTGATAAGAAGAAGACAGCTTATGTACCAGCTACTTCTGGGATACCGAAGGGTCGAATTTTCATTATGAGCCGCGCTGAGGCCGATGCTCAACCCGACATTGTGACTGGTATGTTTTCAATTTATGAAATACCGTGTTTAATTTTGTTTGATACGGGAGCTTCTTTGTCCTTTATTTCGATGAGACTATCCGATAAATTACCTCTCAAAGCTTCAATTGGAGAAAGTACTCCTATATCTTTACCGTCCGGAGATGTGTTTTCATGCTCTTATCTTCATTCGGACATTCCTATATCAATAAACGGATCTACTTTTCCGGCTAATCTTCTTCGGTTCCCTCTTGAAGAATTTGATATCATTCTGGGCATGGATTGGTTATCTACATATCATGCTCGATTTGAATGCCGTGACCAGAAGATTATTCTCAAAAGCCCTTTAGGTACCCGTGTATCCTATCAAGGGGTTCGAAAACAGACCACTGTGAAACTTGTTTCGGCTATGAAGATGGTAAAAGCTATCAAGAAAGGTTACAAAGCTTTCTTATGTGTTGTGACTACTTCTACCACTTCGTCTTTGCCTTCATTGGAAGATGTGCCAATTGTTCAAGAATTTCCAGATGTATTTCCCGATGAATTACCCGGAATTCCTCCTGAAAGAGATATTGAATTTTCCATTGATCTAGTTCCTGGAACTGGACCAATTGCTAAAGCTCCTTATCGTATGGCTCCTTCCGAATTGAAAGAGTTGAGAATCCAACTTGATGACTTGATTGAGAAAGGTTTTATTAGGCCTAGTGCTTCTCCTTGGGGTTCTCCCGTGCTATTTGTCAAAAAGAAAGACGGTTCTATGCGACTGTGCATTGATTATCGTGAGTTGAACCGTGTCACAATCAAAAACAAATATCCACTTCCGCGTATTGATGATCTCTTTGACCAGTTACGTGGTGCTTCAACTTTTTCAAAGATTGATCTTAGATCGGGTTATCATCAAATTCCCGTTCGTGAAGCAGATATTCCCAAGACTGCTTTTAGCTCGAGGTATGGTCATTTCGAATTTAAAGTGATGCCATTCGGTTTGACTAACGCTCCATCAATATTCATGGATCAGATGAATCGTACCTTCAGCGAGTACCTCGACAAATGTGTTGTAGTATTCATTGATGATATTTTGATCTTTTCTAAATCTAAAGAAGAACATGTTGATCACCTCAGAACCATTTTGGGTGTTCTTCGACGGCAAAAATGGTACGCTAAGTTCTCTAAATGTGAATTCTGGTAGCCCGAGGTATCTTTCATTGGTCATGTCATTTCAAAAGACGGTGTTATGGTCGATCCAGCTAAGATTGAGGCCGTGGTGGAATGGAAGAGTCCGAAAAATGTGTCCGAGATTCGGAGTTTCCTTGGTTTAGCGGGTTATTACCGTTGGTTTGTGAAAGATTTCTCTAAGTTAGTGTGACACCCACAAATTTGCGGAAAGATAAACGAATAATTTAAATAAATAAAAGATGAGAATACGTTTCTAATAGGTTCACTTTAGTGAAAATCGGTAAATTTTAAAACCGGAACCTACTAATAAATATATTCATCATAACAAAGGTGTCTTAAAGAAAAAGGTTCATAACAAAAAGGAAATAATATTATACATAAGAAGTATCCAAAACGGGAGACATATCTCCCGTATAAATACGGAAATAAAGAGTGTATAATATAATACAATCCTAAGAACCGAATATAGGTCCAAGGTAAATACTTCGCTCGCTAGCTCGTCAATGTACCCCAAATATGCATCACCACCTGTTCGACCGCATTAAATATAAACACGGAAGCCACAGTCAGTGGGGAGTAACTCCGATTTCTCCCAGCCACGAAATGTCGAGTTTAATAAAACATGAATAACATAAAAGAGATGTATATGGAAAATACAAAACCTTAACATATACGATATGCTTTTCATGTTATGAAACAATTAACTAACATATAACCTAGCATATGAAGGATAAGCTACTCATGTGAATCGGTTAACAAACTATACCACGAGGTAGGGAAGTTGGTATGCTAGCTCAGAGGTTCCTCTCAGAAACATGGCCGTGATACACTCAAACCCTATCAACACGTAATCATGTGAATCAGTTAACAACCAGTAATCCAAACTCTATCAATCTTAGCCGGCTTGCATCTCACCTTCTAAAACTCATAGAATCATACAAACATGAAAGACCAATACTTCCACAAACAGGCATAAGTTCTTAGAACCGTCAATAGTCGATTGTAACTCGAGGCTATACCACAAGGGAGGAAAACATCCTAGTCCTAGACTGATCAGACCTAGCGACAACAACTATTCCATTCCCCGTCCCATGACATAACCGTACATGAGAAACTCTACTAGGCGACCCCCTAAGCAGAGATGGCTAGTACTTAAGCTGGCTCCATTCCCAAAGGGGAACTATTAGGCAGCCATGCCCCGACTTGGAGATAAGCCCCCCAGGCCGTGACACAAAAGCTATCAAGCAGTGAACTATATACTCGTTAAAGATAGTATGGCCTATCAATGTCATGGTCCAAGATACTCATTTAGAATTAGAATGGTCAAGACGCCATATACTCATAATTCTCTATGGGTACTTAGTCAACACGACATATATCATACAATTAAACAGTCACGGGAACAACTTCCTATCATGTGACTAATTGCATATAAATCATATTCAAATATCATATCGCCTCATATCTACTAAGGCTAATTCATTAATAAATACAACCTTACTTGAAGACAAATCCCCGACCCGAGTCCCGCGACGGGTCATCAGTCAAAACGGGGCTGACTAGATCTTAGTTTGACCAAACCCGTTTGGTCAAACCGGCTAGAAACAGAGTCTTTACCACATAGACTTGAACATAAAATCATCATATTTATTTCATGCTATTTTATTCCAATTTCTAACATGTGAATTATTAAAATCATACAAAAACCCGCTTGACTTAAAGGATATCATATTAAACTACAATCTCGTATTATAATTTCTAACATGTGAGAAATAATAATATTATGAAAACTTTTAATTAAATAATTTACTTATTAACATTTCCCACTTGCTAAATATTACAAAACACCGTAAAATAACAATAACTCAAAAACCGTCACAAATCCAAGGAAGGGGACCCACGGCTGTTTTGGGCCGTGACAAGAACCGGCCTAGTTTGGCTATTTTGGTCGACTTTTCTAAAACCGTTTCTTAATATTTTCCCGCATGCTTAACATATTTAAAACCCGTCAAAACAATAATAAAACAATCAAGTATCGACACAACCCAAAAGAACCAAAACACGGACCAACCAGACCGGGCTGGACCGGGTCTGAACCGGCCTGGTTTGGCCCGGTTTTCCAGCCACCAAAACAGCCCCTACGGCCACCACCAACATCAACTCTAAATTATTTCTAACATGTTTTAATTAACAAACAACCATTTTAACAATCATCCATCCAAAAATCATGATTATTAACAAATCATCCAAATATGTCAAGAACACTAAACATGCCAAAAATTCATACAACATACTAAAATAACAACTTATCATGTTACTACCAAAAACCATAAATAACAATAACATGAACAAAAACAAAAGAAACAAAGGTATGTAACATTAATTCGTCGAGTAACTCGGAATCGTTACCTTAGCTAGCAAAAATCAAGTAGCACCAAAAATAAGAAGTAAAGAAAACCCGTCTACTAGTCTTCTTCTAAAATATACGAGTCACCAAACTCGTCTTCATATTCTTCCCTTATAAGAAATGACAAGAATAACATTATTAGAATTAAAACTTGAATTTCAACAATTAAAGTGTTGAAAACGATTTTGTCGGAATTGGAAATAAAACATACGTGGAGATGAAGAGCGGAGAGGAGACTCTAGAAATATAAGTTAGGACGGATTTGAACAAGTAAAGAAGGTTTTATGACGATTTTGCTCAAGAACGATGAAGAACGACGAAGAACGATGAAGAACGATGAAGAACGATGATGATTATATTAAAGAATGTATTAATTAGATATTAAGTTGATTAAGTGTAAAATGAAAAGATAGTTAGTGAGTAAGTGGGAGATGAGCCGTGTAATTATAGAGAAATTAATGAGTCGGGTTTTGAAATTGTTGCTACGGGATTGACTCGGGTTTTATAATTATATTAAGGTAATTAATTAGATATTATTAGATATTAAGTTAATTAAATCAAATATCTAGATATTATTTAGATATTATGTTATTGTAATCAAAAGAAAGGAAAATATCTAGTCCTAAGAGGAGAGGAGGAGCCGTGTGGTTTGGGTAGAAAATGGGTCTGTTTTTAAGCGATTTGCGGAGTTTAAGATGACGGATCGATAAAGTTACAAATATCTTAGATATTCGTATTAGTTTAATCGAAAGAATAAAAAGATCTAAAGTGAGTGGAAAAAAATGACATGGGGCGTGTGACTCATGCCAAAGTCGGGTTTCGGATTCGTTTCGGGATTTAAGATGACTCGGGAATAGTTAAATGACGTTCGGGGTTAAACCGTAAAAGTTATTCTTTAATTCCGAATAAATTCAAAATAATTATATTAAATTATCTTAAATTCAAATAAATCTTAATAAATTAAAATACAATAAATTTATTATTTTTCAAATATATTTTCGGTCTTTCAAATTACGGGGTGAGTCGGAAAAGTCAACGAAAGTCAAAGTCGACTTAAAAGTCAAGAAAAGTCAAAGATGACTTAAAACGGGATTTTCATGGAATCTCACCGAAATTCCAAATACGAACTCGGAAATTCCAAATACGACTCGAAACAATAAATTATAAATTAAAACTTAAATTGGTTGAAAAGTATCCGTAAAATATTTTCACTTGAAAAATAGGGTACATTTCGGGTTG
Source organism: Heliosperma pusillum (assembly GCA_022085475.1). Classification (NCBI taxonomy): domain Eukaryota; kingdom Viridiplantae; phylum Streptophyta; class Magnoliopsida; order Caryophyllales; family Caryophyllaceae; genus Heliosperma; species Heliosperma pusillum. Next base: position 15,149 of record JAIUZE010067088.1, read on the forward strand.
TTACAATCACCCCTCCTTTTAAAAAGTTTCGTCCTCGAAACTTGAGAGTAGAAAACAAAAGTATCAAAGATAAGAATCGATTTTAAGAATTAACAAGAAATTTTTTACAAGGGTAAAACATTTATAAAATGATGTTCTTCTCGAAAATGGTTTAAGAAAATTTTTCATAAGTGAGAAACTTTATTTACGAATCACAAGAGTGCCCGTCATGAACGAGAACTCTAGCTATCAAAAATTAAATCAAGGCCGAAATAGTGAAATCGAAAATCAAAACAGGTGTTAGTAAGTGACGGACTAGTCACCAGACGTCTCCAATAACAAGTCCAAACAGCCAACCAAACACAAAATCTAAATATAAAAGGGAAAGAAATCTATTTTCTCCAAAAGAGGGTACACAAACCATCTTTAAACTATTTTAAAAAAAAAAATTAAATTAGGATTACGATATGGAGATTTGAAAGTTTTCTCAAGAATAGAATCAAAATAAGTAGACATTACCCGAACGTAGAGCGACTCGAAAATCGAAATCACAAATCGAGATACTAAGAGATACGTCCACACGAATAAAATGGACTAAAAAAGGGAAGGATTGAAAGGTAGCGGATTGCCTAAGGATCAATTTGAGGGAAGAGAGAGGAATGAACCACAATACTATCTTCCATCTATGAAAATTCAAATGTCGATCGTAACTCAACAACACTAACTGCACCAGAATCTAGTCCTCAAGAGAGTGCAATATATCCTCAACATTTTCAATCATCAGATTCCAACCAAAATATTTCATAAGCATGACACATCGAGTAACAACTCCCAATTATTCAAATTCAATTAAAATCTTCTAAGGTCCATCGGTACGGTAAACTCCATAACTAACAACCCATGAAAGATTCATTACGAACTCTAATCTTCTTAGCTCCATCAAAACTCTTATTGGAAACCACCATCAAAATATTTATAATTAGGGAAACAAGACCGCTAACAACCATAAGGTAAAAGAGGCTTACTTAGAAATCCTTTGATCCAATTTATTCCAAAATTCATTATCCTAAGGTATTTCCTTCATAGATTACATTATCGAACCTCGCTTATATCTAAAATCCTCAAGTAATATGGTTCAACTTACAACGAAACTTAACTACTTCAAACGAGTCCCCGATACCATAAGGTAAGATCATCTATTTAAATCCAAGAACTATAGTCAAAAGCTTTTCCACTAAGCCTATACTCACAAACACACAAAAGGAAACCACAAGACGTCACTTAACCTCAAAAGTATTTCGCACCTCAAGATATCATTCAGAACTTCTTATTTACACTAAATAGACATATCATAAGCATGGTCTTCAAACCAATACTAAACTTCTAAGTCCAAACGACTAAATTACTAATGAGTTAAGAAGGTTTATGACGATTTTGCTCAAGAACGATGACGACACGACAGAAAGAACGATGAAGCACGATGAAGAACGATGATTATTATATTAAAGAAGGTATTAATTAGATATTAAGTTAATTAAGTGTAAAATGAAAAGATAGTTAGTGAGTAAGTGGGAGATGAGCCGTGTAATTATAGAGAAATTAATGAGTCGGGTTTTGAAATTGTTGCTACGGGATTGACTCGGGTTTTATAATTATATTAAGGTAATTAATTAGATATTATTAGATATTAAGTTAATTAAATCAAATATCTAGATATTATTTAGATATTATGTTATTGTAATCAAAAGAAAGGAAAATATCTAGTCCTAAGAGGAGAGGAGGAGCCGTGTGGTTTGGGTAGAAAATGGGTCTGTTTTTAAGCGATTTGCGGAGTTTAAGATGACGGATCGATAAAGTTACAAATATCTTAGATATTCGTATTAGTTTAATCGAAAGAATAAAAAGATCTAAAGTGAGTGGAAAAAAATGACATGGGGCGTGTGACTCATGCCAAAGTCGGGTTTCGGATTCGTTTCGGGATTTAAGATGACTCGGGAATAGTTAAATGACGTTCGGGGTTAAACCGTAAAAGTTATTCTTTAATTCCGAATAAATTCAAAATAATTATATTAAATTATCTTAAATTCAAATAAATCTTAATAAATTAAAATAAAATAAATTTATTATTTTTCAAATATATTTTCGGTCTTTCAAATTACGGGGTGAGTCGGAAAAGTCAACGAAAGTCAAAGTCGACTTAAAAGTCAAGAAGAGTCAAAGATGACTTAAAACGGGATTTTCATGGAATCTCACCGAAATTCCAAATACGAACTCGGAAATTCCAAATACGACTCGAAACAATAAATTATAAATTAAAACTTAAATTGGTTGAAAAGTATCCGTAAAATATTTTCACTAGAAAAATAGGGTACATTTCGGGTTGTTACAATATGTTTTAGATCAAACCACAGAGATAATGCATGTGAGTAATAAGAAAGCAAAGGTTGGTGACAAAGATCAAACCTATCTATGGCATTGCCGTATGGGACACATAAATGAAAAACGCGTGAAAAAGCTCATTGATAATGGGACTATCTCCCCATTTGACTATGAATCTTTTGGCACGTGTGAATCATGTCTCAT
>JAIUZE010067089.1:0-17733 GCA_022085475.1 Heliosperma pusillum
TATATATATATATATAGGCAAGATCCGGTGAGTCCACCTAAATATTTGAGTTCGTGAGTCCAGTAATACAATATCACAGATTACACAAAACAATATCACTGGCTATACTAAACAATATCACAAAACATTACAGCACAAAATGGTTAAAAATATTGTATGTCATATTACTCGCCGTTAACGACGACCACTCACCCACCAATACCTGTGACAATCCAAGCACCTAGATGACACAAGCAAACATTTATCCACCATCGTCGTCACACATTTATTCCATGTTTTCTTTCCAATCTCCATATTTCTCCACCCATTTACATTACTTTTACCCGAAGTTCACACCATCACCAATCACAACAAAATTTGTCAATGTTGTCGTTAAATTAGAAGTCTCGTCGTCGGCTATGGAGAAGATTGGCGGAGGCAAAAATGCTAAGTAGAGAAGAAATAGGATAAAGAAGTTATATACAATGCAATAAACTCCGGTGAAACACCGATAATAGTAATTTTTGTCGGAGGTTCGGTATTATAATCAATTGGTGTGGAAAAAATTATGAGAAAAAGAAGTTAATAATAGTGGGTATAACTGGTTCAGTGGTGTGATATTGTATAGTATAACCTCTGATATTGTTTAGTATAACTTGTGATATTGTATCATGGACTCACGGACTCAAAAAGATAAGGTGGACTCACATGATCCTAATTCTATATATATATATATATATATATATATAATATTATATATATATATAATATATATATATAGATTTTATTATGATAATTAATAGAAATAAATATATATATCATATTATATCATATATATATATATATAGGTTCTTGTGAGTCCACCATTTTTTTTGAGTCCATGAGTTCTAATCATGGCCTTTAGATGGAGGAGATGGGTGGACAAGATTAGAAATAGATGGAGGGATAAAATTAGAACAATAATGGATGGACAAGATGAGAACAAAATGAAGGGACTAGATTATAACCAAAATGAGTGAATTCCACATACACATCACCTTGATAATGTCCCTTTATACTAGAATATGATTTCGAGACAATCTTTTGTAACTTTAGCTTTTTATGAGTGTAACTTCAGTCATTACGAGTGTAACTTCAACCATTATTTTTGTAACTTCAAACTAAAATGTGATTTCGACTATACAAATTTGAATTTATGTAACTTTATGACAAGTTTATGTGATTTTAGCCTTTTTATGAGTGTAATTTCAGTCATTACGAGCGTAACTTCAGTCCTTATTTGTGTAACTTCAAACTAAAATGTGTTTCGACTATATAAATTTGAATTTATGTAATTTTAACACAAAATTACTTGGTTTTAGCATTTTTATGAATGCAACTTCAGTCATTAAGAGTGTAATTTCAACCCTTATTTGTGTAACTTCAAACTAAAATGTAATTTCGACTATATAAATTTGAATTTATGTAAACAAGTTTATGTGATTTTAGTCTTTTTACAAGTATAAACTTCAGTTATTACGAGTGTAACTTCAACATTTATTTGTGTAACTTTGAACTAAAGACATTTATGTGTAACTTTAAGACATGTTTAGGTAACTTTAGTCATTTTTTGGTTAATTTCAGTGATTTATACTAAATGTGATTGAATATTTTAATTTGAATTCATGTAACTTCAAGACAAGTTTTAGTAACTTTAGTCCTTACTAGTGTAACTTCAGTTTTTAATAATGTAATTTTAGTCTTTAAAAGTATAACTTTGAGCCTTAAAAGTGTCACTTCAAGCCATGAAAGAGTAAATTCAGTCCTTAACAGTGTTACTTCAGTCATTAACAGTGTTACTTCAGTCCTTAACAGTGTTACTTCAGTCCTTAACAATGTTACTTCAGTCCTTAACAGTGAAAAAAAAAAACAAGATCTAAAATTACAATAAAAAAAAAGATAAAAAATTTTAAAATTTTAAAAACGATCTTAAATGAACATAACAAAAAAAAACAGATTTGGAAAAGTAAAATACCATAAAAAAATCAAGATAAAATTAAAAAAAAATTAAACTAGAAAGTAAAAATAACATAAAAGAACACTTTAAGCAATAATAGTGTAACTTTAACTAATAATGGTGAACTTCAACCACCACCAATAATAAAAAACGTATCATGAGTAGAAAGAAAAAGATATAAAAATAAAATGAATCCGGAAAGAAAAAAAAAATAGATCTAGAAAAAACAACATATATAACATACACCAAACAGATAAAAAATTTAAAAATACATATAAAATTTTAAAAAAGCTAAAAAATTTTGAAATATAAAACTAGACTATCACTACCACCACTATAATAACTGAAAAAAAAATATAGAAAATAAATCTAAAATAGAAAAAGTAGATCTAGAAAAAATTAAATAAAAATAACCCTCCTCCACCACCATGGCCCACCACCACCACAATTACCAGAACCATAACGCGGAGAAGGCAGTGGACGGCGGTAGAGTGGCGGCAGGAGACGCCGCAGGGGGGCGGCAGGGGACGCCGACAGACATTTGGTGGGGACGATATTTTTTTTGGGATTTAGATCTAGTTTTTGTTTAGGGTTTGGTGGTGGTGGGTTAGAGAGAGAAAGGTGGCAAAGGAGGTTTTTGGTGGTGGGAAAGTGGAGGGCGGCAGAGGGGAGGGTGGTAGGGGACGGTTAAGAGGAGGGGGTGGATGACGGTGGAAGATGGTGGAGGGGTGATGTTTCGGTGGGGGTAGTGTGTCGGTGGTGGTGGTTTTCGGCGGTGGTAATGTTTCAGTAGTGGTGGTTTTCAGCGGTGGTGGTTTTTGGTGGTGGTGGTTTTATGCGGTGGTGGTTTTATGCGGTGGTGGTTGTCGGTGGAGGTGGTGTTTCGTTGGTGGAGGTGGTGTTTCGGTGGTGAGGAGAAGTGGGTGTTATTTTGGGTTTTTTTAGAGGATTGAAGAGAGATAAGGGAGGTAGAGAGAGATTGAGATTATGTGGAAATGAGAGAAAAAGATTGAGAGGAGGGTATTTATTATTAGGGTTTGATAGGTAGTGATTGTGTGTATCTCACAATCTTGGCCTTCCATTTTGTTTTAATCCTAGCCCTTCATCTTATCAATCTAAGGGCTTGGATGAGGACTTAAGGACTCAAAGTTGGAAGGTGGACTTACATGATCTTATCTATATATATATATATATATCTATATATATATATATATATATATATATATATATATAGAGCGAGGCAAGATCCAGTGAGTCCACCTAAATATTTGAGTCCGTGAGTCCAGGTATACAATATCACAGATTACACAAAGAAATATCACTAGTTATACTAAACAGTATCACGAAAAAACAGCACAAAGGGGTTAAAAATATTTTATGTCATACTACTCGTCGTTGACGACGACCACCCACCCACCAATAACGACGACATATCCATGCACCTCTATGACACAAGCAAACATTTATCCGGCAACTTTCATATTCCTCCACCCTTACAAATTACTCTTACTCGAAGGTCACACCACCCCCAATCACAACAATATTTCTCAAAATTAGGGTCTCGTCGTCGGCCATGAAGAAAAATGCCGGAGGCACTGATGCTTAGTAGAGAGGAAATATGATAAAAGAAGCTATATACAATAAATATCGGTAAAACACCGACTATAGTGACTTTACGGCATGAAAAGGCGAGGGAATGATAGTGTTTGTCGGATATTTGGTAGTGGAATCAAGTGGTGTGAAAAAAAGTATGAGAAAAAAAATGTTAGTAATAGTGCGCGAAAAAGTGGTTCAGTGGTGTGATATTGTATAGTATATCCCGTGATTTTGTTTAATATAACTTGTGATATTGTATCATGGACTCACGGACTCAAAAAGATAGGGTGGACTCACGTGATCCTAATAGGTAAGATCCGGTGAGTCCACCTAAATATTTGAGTCCGTGAGTCCACCTATACAATATCACAGATTACCCGAAACAATATCACGAAAAAAAAACAGCACAAAAGGGATAAAAAAAATTGGTGTGAAAAAAATTATTAGAAAAAAAAATAGTAATAGTGCGTGAAAGTGGTTCAGTGCGTGGTGTGATATTGTATAGTATATCCCATGATATTGTTTAGTATAACTTGTGATATTGTATCTTGGACTCACGGACTCAAAAAGATAGGGTGGACTCACATGTTTAGTCCACCTCTTTTTTGCGAGTCCATGAGTCCCCATCCAAACCATTGAATCAAATGGATGAGGGGCTAGGATTAAAACAAAATGAAGGGCCAAGATTGTGAGACACACCCAATCTATTCCTACTCAAACCCTAATACAAATACCCTTCTATCCATCAATTTCTCTCATTTTCACATCCAACCACTCTCTCTCTATAATCCTCTAAAAAAACCTCACAAAAAAAAACCCTAAAAACAAACTCATCCCCACCGGCCTTCCACCCCTCCACCGCCACCTCCTCCCTCACTCACCAACCGGCACCCTACTCCTCCTCCACCATTCGCCAAGCCCATCCCCCCGCCGGCATCTCCCTCCCCTGCTGCCGCCGACATCACCCTCCCCCGCTGCCGCACCACGGGCCACCACCGCAACACCTCCCCCTTCCCTCACCCACTAAACCCGTCCGCACATCCTCCTCCACCGCCTATCCTCCTCCACCGCCTATCCTCCTCCGACCAGCCTCCTCCACCAACACCCACCTCCACCGCCGCTCTCCTCTTCGCCACCCTCCTCCCTCCTACCTCTGCCACCGTGCTCCCTCTCCCGTGCTCCCTCCTCAGCCCCTGCACCCACCATCAATGTTGTCAGTCGTTATACACCAAAAATAAAACCTAAGTCTACTAACTAAGAAGATAGCGGAAGTAGGGTCGATCTCCACAGGGAGGAAACTAACTAACTGTATTTTAAATCTGTCAGTAACAATCTGGGGGGTTTTGAAATGATTTTAAACTAAACTAAATAAGATTAAAGGAAAGAGAAATAAAGGAAGAAAATAAATATGAAATAAATCAGAGAAAGAGAAATATGCTAGGATTCGGTCCACTGTAATATCGGCATCTACGGGTTAACTAAGTCAGTCAATCTATCAATGAGAAGAGCAATGATTTTCTCCTCTCGGTCTCAAACCGCCCTAGGGATTTTCCTAATTAACTTTCGTCCTCTTAGGAGTCACCTATCAATTCTAAGCAAGCCTTCCCTTCCAATCTCTCGATCCAGGTCGGGGTTAACTACCTAGCCTAGTCTCCTGCGTGCACTCATTTGACTAAACCTCAATTAAATTGCTTAAACTGATTCTCATATTCAAGACTAACTAAAATAATCTATCCTAACATGCCTCTACTACAGTTTCCCTCATCCCAACATACAAGAGAATTAGCTACTCATGTTATTGACGATACTAACAAAGACGATTGAACATATGACGATAGACAAAATAAAATCGCAATTAATAAGCATGACAATAACAACGCAGTAATTAAAGAAGAGAAAACAATGATTAAGACTAAGGCAAAGAATAAGAATAAAAGAGAGAGTAGTTTACAATCTTAGCAAATCCGGCGTAAAGAAAAAATCCTACGTCGAAAAACCCGAATGCAAACCAAAGATAAAGTTCAGAAACTAATGAGAGATTGATGCTAATGATCCCGAACCCTAAGGGTTCTGAATCCTAATGATTCTGAATTAATTCCTAATGACGAAAATAAGAGTTTATATAATGCAAAACACGACTCTTAAACCCTAATTAAGCTATGGACTTAAGGCCCATGATAGATTCTACTCGATCGAGGGAAATAACCACTCGATCGAGGACTTTATTCTAGGAAATCACTCGATCGAGTAACAATTCTACTCGATCGAGCAACTTTTCAGCAGCAACTACTCGATCGAGCATAGGACAGCTCGATCGAGGTCTTTTCTCTTCAACTCTCCTCGATCGACCAAAGGTAATAGTCAATCGAGGTCTTTTGGCCTATCGTGCAGTGTTGGACATGGCTTTGGACTTGATTGCGAGCGGTTTCACGCTTTCCTATGCAAGAGCTTCTGTCCGTTCCTTCCATTCTCCTAAATGCATGCAAAGTGGACTGTTTTGGCTCGGTTTCCGCTACTTCGCAGCTTGTACCTACAAAATAGTAATGAAAGTACAAAGTAGCCAAATAGGGGCATATGGTGATATAATATCACCTAAACGACATATAAATGCGTGAATACATGGACTAGAAAGTCTATATAAAATACACGCATCAAACTTCCCCAAACTAAACCTTTGCTTGTCCTCAAGCAAACTAAATGCAGCTATATGGAACAAAATAAACCTAGGGGAATGGAGTAAGTCTCAGAGCTAGCTACAAGTCAATGTTAAACAGTTTAATGCACTCGATCAATCGCTACAAAGCTTAATACGAAAGTGAACGAATTTATACAATCTTGGAAATAAATTAGATTTTCGACCTTGCAAGACTCAACCAAATTCGGACTCTCACGGGTCACTCTTCTCTCAACAAGCAAATGGTAAGTAAATATGTATAAGAAAGAGAGAAGAAAATATAGTCACTCACCTAGACTACGACCGACACAACATGCATTGCTAACTAACATGAAAGATGATTCAAGCACCGTACACACGCATAACCACCGTTCAAGGACAATCACGTGCCGAACATTTGCAAAAGTATTGATATGTGAGGCTAATTGGTAAGAAGGGGCAAAACAATTAATGGAAATGTGAGGGTAAATAGCCAAGCTAGTTCCTAACAAGACCGCAATAGAACTCGTTCCATCTTCCAACAATCAAAATTAAGCTCGATGCCTTAACATATATAGGCAAAAACAAAACAAATCCCATAAAACACCTCGACAAAATAATGATAAGCACAGGAGGTGTAAACAACACAACTTCAGCCAATTATTTTTTCCAATATATATTTTTTCATTTTTTCTTTCTTTTTCTTTTCTTTTTCTTGGCTGACTGAGGAAAACCTCTCGATCGAGCTGAACGAATTACTCGATCGAGGTAACAACTAACAAAATCTGCTCGATCGAGCTACAAATCTACTCGATCGAGACACTATTCTCACTTCTCTTCTTTTTCTCGCAAATACCCACTCCAATCAACGAAAACGAGCCAAAACTGACACAACGACATAATATACCTCAACTATTAAACTAGCTCGGCAAAGGTAGGCTAAGTTTAGGATGTAGTTAAGGGCAACAGGCAGATATGGCTTTATGTGGAGTTAATGGGGTAAAATGAGGAAAAGGGAGATGCAAATATTCTCAAAACACGTAATACCGACCACAAACCCAATGCGTGCAAACAATAGGAAATCAAAATTCATATACAAGCAAATGACAAGAGATGTGGGGAGTAACTACTCTCATTCCTAGATGAACTGGTCATGGATGTCACCAGTTATAGGCTCCAAAACTCAGAATAAATAAGTAGTTTGCCAAAATGTTGAGTCAAGTCTAATAATCAAATTTAAGTTCCAAGACAAAATTAATTAGTTCACTATTTCGATTTCACTAAGTAAATCAAGAAAGGTGCAAGAAATAGCATAAAATAGACTTGTAGTGCGATTTCATCATGAACAAGGCTCCAATCCGACTCAACTATATGCAAAAATAAACGTGATATTTTTGATATTTTCAAATTTTTTCAAATTAGCATGAATTGTAAACGTGAATGCAGTACAAATGCAAATGCAGACGCAAAAGGATGTAAAACACTTCCCCAAACCAAAACAGAAAATGTCCTCATTGGCTAAAGCGCAAAAGCATATAAGGGAAAGGGAAAAAAAAAACAACCTAATTCATGATCCTAAGGGATGAATATAAAAAGAATGGAAAAAAACACAAAGAACAGCAAAACTTACAAAACAAAGGCTTCCCCAAACCAGCATCAAACTGGGGGTCGATCGAGTAGAAATTCCACTCGATCGAGAGCTTTTTTTTTCAGTCAGGGTTGCTCGATCGAGTAGTTCGCTTTACTCGATCGAGTACTCGCTTGATAGCACAGCCTCGACTTTGGGCAATTATTCTCCGCTTCATTTTCCTGCAAAATGATGCCAACCGAATACCAAGAAAAATACCAAAAGAGAGTCTAGCAGGAAAAAAATTGTTTATCTAAGCTACGGATTATCACGTGATAGTCTAATTGTCTAATGAAAACGCGATAAATTGTTTTTACAATTTGCACGGGGTTGCAAACCCGGCTAATACCCAAATAGTTTCATGACAAGGCCACCGCTAGGCCTTTGACTTGCGGAAGTACCCTCAGCCGTGGTAATTTCCGCCTTCTTCTTCCACACATACGGTCTTTGCTGGGAGTTTAGCTCCACTTTTGAATTGCTCGAACATGTGTGAACTTCTTCCATCTTCGCTGGTACGGTAATCTCAACAGTCGAAGACGGTATCAGGAGTACTCAAGTCTTCCTCCTGAAGAGTCTTACCTATCCCTCTCTACCTGCGCATACACAACTATAGAGAGAAAGATAAGAACAGTCTTAAGGAATTAGAAATTCCTTAAGACGAGACAGAAATAAATAACAGAAAATTCAATTGCCTCCCCGGCAACGGCGCCAAAATTTGATGTCAGTCGTTATACACCAAAAATAAAACCTAAGTCTACTAACTAAGAAGATAGCGGAAGTAGGGTCGATCTCCACAGGGAGGAAACTAACTAACTGTATTTTAAATCTGTCAGTAACAATCTGGGGGGTTTTGAAATGATTTTAAACTAAACTAAATAAGATTAAAGGAAAGAGAAATAAAGGAAGAAAATAAATATGAAATAAATCAGAGAAAGAGAAATATGCTAGGATTCGGTCCACTGCAATATCGGCATCTACGGGTCAACTAAGTCAGTCAATCTATCAATCAGAAGAGCAATGGTTTTCTCCTCTCGGTCTCAAACCGCCCTAGGGATTTTCCTAATTAACTCTCGTCCTCTTAGGAGTCACCTATCAGTTCTAAGCAAGCCTTCCCTTCCAATCTCTCGATCCAGGTCGGGGTTAACTACCTAGCCTAGTCTCCTGCGTGCACTCATTTGACTAAACCTCAATTAAATTGCTTAAACTGATTCTCATATTCAAGACTAGCTAAAATAATCTATCCTAACATGCCTCTACTACAGTTTCCCTCATCCCAACATACAAGAGAATTAGCTACTCATGTTATTGACGATACTAACAAAGACGATTGAACATATGACGATAGACAAAATAAAATCGCAATTAATAAGCATGACAATAACAACGCAGTAATTAAAGAAGAGAAAACAGTGATTAAGACTAAGGCAAAGAATAAGAATAAAAGAGAGAGTAGTTTACAATCTTAGCAAATCCAGCGTAAAGAACAAATCCTACGTCGAAAAACCCGAATGCAAACCAAAGATAAAGTTCAGAAACTAATGAGAGATTGATGCTAATGATCCCGAACCCTAAGGGTTCTGAATCCTAATGATTCTGAAGTAATTCCTAATGACGAAAATAAGAGTTTATATAATGCAAAACACGACTCTTAAACCCTAATTAAGCTATGGACTTAAGGCCCATGATAGATTCTACTCGATCGAGGTAAAATACCACTCGATCGAGGACTTTATTCTAGGAAATCACTCGATCGAGTAACAATTCTACTCGATCGAGCAACTTTTCAGCAGCAACCACTCGATCGAGCACAGGACAGCTCGATCGAGCAACTCTTGATCACCTCAACTCTCCTCGATCGACCAAATATATAATCGATCGAGGTCTCTTAGCATGGCACATAGTGTTGGACATGGCTTTGTACTTGATTGCGAGCGGTTTCACGCTTTCCCATGCAAGAGCTTCCGTCCTGTTCCTTCCATTCTCCTAAATGCATGCAAATTGGACTGTTTTGGCTCGGTTTCCGCTACTACGCAGCTTGTACCTACAAAATAGTAATGAAAGCACAAAGTAGCCAAATAGGGGCATATAGTGATATAATATCACCTAAATGGCATAGAAATGCATGCAATAAATGGACTAGAAAGTCTATATAAAATACACGCATCAATCAACATCAACATCCCACCAAACAACCACCACCAAATTTCAGATCTAAAAAAATTCACAAATTCTTATTTCAGACGGAGGTATCTGTCTTAAGCTTAAGACGGATACCATATTCTCTCACAAAATACCCATCAAAGGTGAGTGGAGAGCACATGGGGGGAGCCCACCTTGTCCCCTCTACCCATTTCCTCTCACAAAATACCCGTCTTAAGATCCGACCCGTCTTAAGCAAGACCTACTGAAAAAAATTAGATCTTGTTTTAAAAAGTTTTTTATATTTTCTTTAATATATTTTTTTATTAAGATTGCATATGTTTTTTATTTTTATTTTATATGTTTTTTTTCTAGATCTACTTTGTTTCTTTTCATATTTACTTGTTTTTTTTAAATCTTGTTTTTTTTCCCCAAATTTCTCATGTTTGTTGCTTTTATTTTTTCAGATTCAAAAATCACCCTTTGTTTTTTTGTGGTTAGATGTGTTATTTCACTGAAGTTACACATATAATGATAGAAGTTATACATATAAATATATAACGATTAAAGTTACACATACAATGATTGAAGTTACACAATTATTAACTAAAGTTTGACTAAAGCAATCTTTTAAATTATATTTACTTTCTAGATCTACTATAATTATGGAAAAAAGAGTAAAAAAAAAGTACATTTTTAAATTGGATCTCGTATTTTAATTGTATTTTTTTTCAAATCTGTTTTTTGTTATGTGTTTTTTAGATTTTTTTAATTTTTAATTTCCTATCTTTTTTTTTGTAAAAATGAGTTCCACTATTAGGTACTGAAGTTACACTATTAGTTACTGAAATTACACTATTAGTTACTGAAGTTACACTATTAGTTACTGAAGTTACACTATTAGTTACTGAAGTTACACTATTAGGGACTGAAATGACACTATTAAGGACTGAGATTACACTATTAGGGACTGAAGTGACACTATTAGGGACTGAAGTGACACAATTAAGGCTTGAAATGACACTTTAAAGGACTGTAATTAAACTATTTGAAACTGAAGTTACACTATTAAAAGTTGAAGTTACACAAACTTTGCTTAAAGTTACATGAATTAAAATTAAAATATTCAATCACATTTACTATACACGACTGAAATTACCCAAAAAATGACTAAAGTTATCTAAACATGTCTTAAAGTTACACAAAAAATTCAAATTTGTATAGTAAAAATCACATATTGGGTTAAAGTTACACAAATAAGCTTGAAATTACACTCGTAATGACTGAAGTGACGCTCATAAAAATGTTAAACTCACAAAAACTTGTGTAAGTTACGTAAATTCAAATTTGTATAATCGAAATCATATTTTGGGTTAAAGTTACACAAATAATGGTTGAAGTTACACACGTAATGACTGAAGTTACACTCTTAAAAATGCTAAAATCACACAAACATGTCTTAAAGTTACATAAATTTAAATTTATATAGTCGAAATCAAATTTTATCTTGAAGTTACACAATTAAGTGTTGAAGTTACAGTCGTAATGACTGAATTTACACTCATAAAAAGGCTAAAATTACATAAACCTGTCTTAAAGTTATATAAATTCAAATTTGTATAGTCGAAATCAAATTTTAGTTTGAAGTTACAAAAATAATGGTTGAAGTTACACTCGTAATGACTGAAGTTACGCTCATAAAATACTGAAGTTACAAAAACTTGCCTCAAAATCATATTCTAGTAAAAATGGACACTATCAAGATAATGTGTAGGTGGAATTCACTCATTTTGTTCTCATCTTGTCCCTCCATTTTGTTCTCATCTTGTCCATCCATTTCCCTTCTAATCTTATCCCTCCATCTATTTCTAATCTTGTCCCTCCATCTTCTTCATCCAAAGGCCAAGATGAGAACTCATGGACTTAAAAAAAATGATGGACTCACAAGAACTTATCTCTCTCTCTCTCTCTCTCTCTCTCTCTCTCTCTATCTCTCTATCTATCTATCTATCTATCTATCTATCTATCTATCTATATATATATATATATATATATATATATATATATATATATATATATATATAGGATCCGGTGAGAACCACTAACATAATGAGAACCATGAGAACCTTCACTAAATCTCCACCAAATCTTGTTTCGAAAGTTTTGTTGGATCATTTACCATTAATTTAGTTTATTCAAGCAAAATACTAGCAGTAACTAAACAAAATTTATTGATTATATTAAAAAAAATATGTACTTAATGTACATAAATTCAATTTGTACACTAAAATTACTCTAAATGCGTGAAAACGAGCACTAGGTGCATGAAAATTGCTACATGCATGAAAATAGTTACTAGGTGCATGAAAATAACGCGCTATAGATGCATTAAAATGAGCACCAGGTGCATAAAAGTTGTTAGATGCATGAAACAGACTACTAGATGCATGAAAATTAATAAATCGTATTTCACCTCAATTTCCGCCAGTAACTTATATTTTTTCGACCAAGATGTATGTTATCTAGCCATAAAATTCTACGCCGAACCCAAAAATGTCCTTATTTTTTAAAAATAAATTGTGAAAGGCGGAGTTCTCACGGTTTTCATTATCTTAGTGGTTCTCACCGGATCCCAATTATATATATATATATATATATATATATATATATATATATATATAAAGAGAGAGAGAGATAGGTTTTTGTGAGTCCACCCTTTTTTTTGAGTCCATGAGTCCTCATCCAAGCCATTGGATGAAGGAGATGGATGGATGAGATTGTAGAGACAAAAATACACTTAACACTAATCATTTACCTATGCACTAATTAATTAACTTTCTCTCTCTAGCCTTTAGTTAATCACTTTTGAGCACTTTTGAATTTATGAGATTTGTGAGTGTAACTTCAGCCCATATTTGTGTAACTTCAAACTAAAATGTGATTTCGACTATATAAATTTGAATTTATGAAACTTCAAGACAAGTTTATGTGATTTTAGACTTTTTATGAGTGAAACTTCAGTCATTACGAGTGTCACTTCAACCATTATTTATGTAACTTCAAACTAAAATGTGATTTCGACTACATAAATTTGAATATATGAAATTTCAAGACAAGTTTATGTGATTTTAGCCTTTTTATGAGTGTAACTTCAGTCATTACGAGTGTAACTTCAACCATTATGTGCGTAACTTCAAACTAAAATGTGATTTCAACTATATAAATTTGAATTTATGTAACTTTAAGACAAGTTTATATGATTTTAGCCTTTTTATGGGTGTAACTTCAGTCATAACGAGTGTAACTTCAACCCTTATTTTAATTTTAATATGATTTTAGCCTTTTTATGATTTTAGCCTTTTTATGGGTGTAACTAAAATATGATTTCGACTATATAAATTTTAATTTTTGTAACTTTGACAATTTATCAGATTTTAACATTTTTATGGATGTAACTTTAGTCTTTACGCGTGTAACTTCAAACCTTATTTGTGTAACTTTAATTTTAAGACATATGTGTAACTTTAAGACATGTTTAGGTAACTTTTGTCATTTTTAGGTAACTTCAGTCATTTATACTAAATGTGATTGTGTATTTTAATTTTAATTCATGTAACTTTAAGACATGTTTAGGTAACTTTAGTCCTTACTACTATGTAACTTTAGTCATTCCTAGTGTAACTTTAGTCCTTATTAATGTAACTTCAGTCCAAAATGTTGTAACTTTAGTTTAAAATGGTGTAACTTCAGTCCAAAATGGTGGAACTTCAGTTTAAAATGGTGTAACTTCAGTCCAAAATGGTGTAACTTCAGTCCAAAATGGTGTAATTTCAGTCCAAATTGGTGTAACTTCAGTCTAAAATGGTGTAACTTCAGTCATTAAACAACATCAATCAACTAAAACAAAACAAAAAAGATGACAAACGAAAATAGGACAAATATCATCAACAAAAGAAAATTAAAAATTAAAAGTAAATCTGAAAAAATAAAAAGTAGATCTAGAAATGGGTGTTATTATAAAAAACGAGATCTAAAATAAATAAATAAAAATATAAGAAATTTGAAAAAAAAATGAGTAACTTCAGTCATATTATATGTGTAACTTCAGTTATTAAAAGTGTAACTTCAGTCATTATATGTGTAACTTCAGGCATTATATGTGTAACTTCAGTGAACCAACCCACTAACCACAAACAAAAAAAAAGATGGTGATTTTTGAGATCTAAAAAAAGAAACAAACATAAAAATAAAAACGAGATCTAAACAATAAAAATAAAAACGAGATCTAAAAAATAAAAACATATATTCAGAAAAAAAAACTTCAGTGAAAAAAATGTGTAACTTCAGTGAAAAAATGTGTAACTTCAGTCATTATATGTGTAACTTCAGTTAATAAAAGTGTAACTTCAGTCATTTTATGTGAAACTTCAGTGAAACAACACTACTAACCACAAAAAAGTAACAAACATAAAAAATTTGAAATATAAAAACGAGATCTAAAAAATAAAAACATAGATTAAAAAATAGGGTGGTGGAGGGACGACATGAGAGAAGAGATAAGAAAAAAAGAAAAAAACAAGATCTAAAAATAAAGGTGCAAATCTTAAAAAAGAAAAAAAAAAGAGAAAAGAAGAAGAAGAAAGGAGGCGGCGAGAAGGAGGTGCGGCGAGAAGGAGGTACGGTGGAGGCGAAGCGGAAGGAAGTAGATCTTAAAAAAAAAGTTTTTTTTTTTTTAAAAATTTGGCCGGTGGTTGCCGGTGCCGGTGGCCGGTGGTGGCCGGCGATGGTCGCCGGAGGTGGGAGATGAAAAAAGGTGAGGAATGTTTATGAATTATTTGGGTTTTGAATTTTTTGGGTTTTGAATTTTTTGGGTTTTTGATTTTTTTGGGTTTTGATTTTTTTGGGTTTTAGAGAGAGATGGAGGAATGAAATTATGTGGGATGAGAGAGAAGTGGTTGAGTGGAAAGTCTTATATATTGAATTAAGATGAGATTAGTGGTTAATTAATAAAGATGAGAGAGAGTGAAAATTAGCCCACTAATCCATTTTTGAGAGTTTCAATCTCAGCCATCCATCTCCAAGATCTAAGGGCCTATAAGAGGACTTATGGACTCACTTTTCCTAAGAGGACTTACATGATCCTTTCTCTCTCTCTCTCTCTCTCTCTCTCTCTATATATATATATATATATATATATATATATATATATATATAGTGTTGGGTACTTGTGAGTTTAGTGTCTTATAGTGAGTTGGTACTCACAAATTTAGACCATTAAATTACATTATAAATCAATGGTTCATATCTAATCTCTTTTTCATCATATATAAACTGCTTATCCTGTCATTTTCCTTCGTTATTTTTTCTCTCTCTTCACCATCAAATTCTGAACGACTGTTCTTTGTTCTCTCTCTTCTGTTACTCTTTGTTACTGCACATTTTTCTTCTATATTCTCTTCCAAATTCATCATATTTTCTACAGTGTAAGGTACTTTTATGACTTATTTATTCTCTTATTCTTTTTTTCTGCTATTTATTTTATATTCTACTTAATCTTTGAATTATTTCTTCAATCATCTCGTTTTTCACTTTAATATGTTCACTATTTTCACGTGGTTTTTATTTTAATTATGTTTCCTATCAGCATTTCGAATTTTCTGTTCAATTGATTTTTATTTTGCTGTTATTAAATGATACATGTATCCTTCCTCGACTCCACATACATCGTAGACTCAATAGTTACGCTTCTTCTTTTTATCAAATTAATGCGCTTATCGACATGTTCGACATCAATTGGATGATCTGAAGTTTGCATCCTTTAGTTTCGACTTGAATTAAGATAATTTAATGATTTTTTGTGTTAATTGATGTTTTTGATTCTTTAATCTCGTGATTGTTTGACTTAGGTTAAATTTGGTGTTTTTGTTGCTTTTGTAGACGGGGGAGGAGAGCAAATGGTGGCGGAGGAGTTGCTGGTGCTTGGGAAAAACGGTGTTAAGGTGGAGATATATGGTTGGTGAGTGGAAGGAATTTATCTCGCTTTTAGAAAATGAACGTTTTTGTGACCGTGTCAAGTTTTTGATAATGCAATTTCCGTTGTATACCTTGAGGATTATGATGACGCTATCAAGCAATTTGTTGTTTTCTATTATGATTGATGGATGTTTTGTGATTTTGCTTAATGTAATGGGGATTTTTTGATATTGCAATTAAAATGTGTATTTGCGTAATACGGTGTATGAGCTCAGCCGAATTAACGTAACCGCATTTTTACAAATTCCTAAACATGTAACACCCGCAAATGTACCCTATTTTTCTAGTAAAAATATTTTACGGATACTTTTCAGTGAAATTTAGTTTTAATCGTAAATTTAATTTTCCGAGTCGAATTTAGAATTTCCGAGTTCGTATTTGGAATTTCCGCGAGATTCCATGTGAATCCCGTCTTAAGGCGACTTTGACTTTTTCTTGACTTTTCCACTTACATATCTCATACTACCTCTTTAACCTATTTTTCATACACAACTCAAACATCACCTTCTTCATCACCAAGAAACCCAAAACCTAGCTTCCATAATCTTCCAATCTTAGATTCGTCGCTACTCTTTCGTTTCTCGCTCAAATTCACGTAAGTTCGTTTTATTCTTCCCCTCTTATCTTCCTCTATCCGTATTGATAATAAAATTACCGTCTTTCTCGCTTTTTAAATTATCCGTCTTTCTCAAGGTGAATGATATTCATCTTTTATTATCTAATTGTATGTAGGTGGAGACTAGGAAGGTTTAGAAATCGATTAAAGACGCGAAAAGGTAACGGTGAAGGGTTACTCGATATCATTTACGTGTTTTACATGTTTCTAGGTTAGAATTCGTATTTAGAATACGATTAGTAAGCTTAGGATTTATGTAATTGATGATGATTGTTGTTAGTTGATGATTGTTGATGATGAATATTGATTGTTGATAGTTAATAGAAGTAAATTATGAGAATTGGAAATGATAGAGTTGTGTATGTTGCTCACGGGTTGATGTTGTCCCAGCCGGGTGCCCGGCCGCCGGTCTAGTGGCCGGCTGGGAACTCACTGCACCGACCCTTTTTCGTAGAATGATCATATCTCCTTCGTTACTTGCTTGTTTTGGGCTTGTGACCTATCGTTGGAACTGTAAGAGGATAAGCTATCACCTCGACTTGGAATTTCTGCATTTGCATATCTAGAACTCTAGTTATGACCGTTTGAAGTGGACCCTTGTTTTAGTTAGTTTCCAAACTTGCATTTTGTGTGTAGTTGTGCTCCGAGCCGGGGTACCGGCCGCCGGCCTCCAGACCGGCCTGGAACACGGCTGTGTTTTTCTCTTATAATTTCTAAAACTCGTAATTTAAAATAGTTCGCATGGTTCGTTTATCGTATAATTTTACGTAGTGACTTATAATATTAATGTTTTGAATATATGAGTTTTCATTCGCTTGTATCACATGTTTTGTGACGGTTTTTGGTATGTCCCACTTTAAGTCGGTTTTTACAAATGATACGGTTTGAGCACTATTTTGTCTTGTGCTTTCTACTCTCATTCCCTTGGCTACCTCCACGTTCGTAAGGCTGGAATGTCGGAACTGGGAGGTATCCTACTGCTTAAATGCATGTGTTAGTGGGCATACGACGACGTTGTTGGGAGGCGAACGCTATGCGTTGATCGACCCTGCCGTCAAATGTTGTATACTTGCGAGGTGGTGTTATTTGCATGT
>JAIUZE010067091.1:0-11498 GCA_022085475.1 Heliosperma pusillum
AACCATCATTCATACAAAAATCATTATTATGAACAATCATAAAAATTCATCAAGAACACTAACCAACATAAAAATTCCATACAACATAGAAATCATACCACTTATCATATTACTACTAAAAATCCATAAATCATAATAACATGAACCACAAACAAAAGATGAACCAAAAATAAAAGAAACAAAAGCTATGTAACATATATTCGTCGAGTAACTCGGAATCGTTACCTAGCTAGCAAAATCAAGTAGCACCAAAATAAGAAGTAAAGAAAACCCCGTCTACTAATCTTCACCCAAAATATACGAGTCACCAAACTCGTCTTCAAAATCTTCCCCTTATAAGAAATGACAAGAAAAACATTATTAGAATTTAAACTTGATTTTCCATAATTAACTGTTGAAAACGATTTTGTCGGTTTTGAAATTAAACCGTACTTGAAGATGGAGAGCGAAGAGGAGATTCTAGAAATATAAGTTAGGACGGACGTTTAATTAAGAATAAGTTTTATGAATTTTGCTCAAGAACGACGAAGAAACAGTGAAGAACGACAAGAAACTCATAAGAACGTGAGAACGATATTAATCTTAATTTGATTGATTGTAAAATGAAAAGTTGTTGGTGAGTAATGAAAAGAAAGAAAATATCAAGGCTTAAGAGTGGAAAAAGAGACGTGTGAAATGGAGAGGAATCGGGTCTGTTTTTACGCGATTTGCGGAGTTTAAGTTGACAGACCGATAAAGTTACAAATATCTTAGATATTTTTATTAGTTTAATCATATTAATTAAAAGATCTAATATGAGTGGAAAAAAAAGTGACATGTGGCGTATGACTCATGTCAAAGTCGGGTTTCGGGAGTTAAGTTGAACCGGGAATAGTTAAATGACGTTTGGGGTTAAATCATAAAAGTTATTCTTTAATTCCGAATAAATTCAAAATAATTATATTAAATTATCATAAATTCAAATAAATCTTAATAAAAATAAATTAAATTTATGATTTTTCAAAATAAAATTTCGGTCTTTAAAATTACGAGGCGAGTCGGGAAAAGTCAACGAAAGTCAAAGTCGACTTAAAAGTCAAGAAAAGTCAAAGATGACTTTAAAGTCAAGAAAAGTTTATGACGACTTAAAAGTCAAGAAAAGTCAATGACGACTTTAAAAAGTCAAGAAAAAGTCAAAGACGACTTATAAGTCAAGAAAAGTCAAAGATGACTAAAAACGGGATTTTCATGAAATCTCTCAGAAATTCCAAATACGAACTCGGAATTTCAAAATACGACTCGAAACAATAAATTCCATTTTAAAACTTAAGTTTGCTGAAAAGTATCCGTAAAATATTTTCACTAGAAAAATAGGGTACTTTTCGGGTTGTTACAGAGTACAAAAGAAATTATCTGAGTTTTTTCAAGGGGATGACGACATATCCACTTATTTTACAAAGCCGAAGTCTATTGGGACGAGATAGATGATATGGGAATGAATTCTATTTATGTTTGTTGTAACACCAGCAAATGTACCCTATTTTATTTTAAAAATATTATACGGATACTAGTTAGCGTAATTTTAGATTTAGTCTAGAACTTAGTTTCCAGTGTCTAATTTAGCAAATCCGAGTTCGTATTCGGACTCTACTCGAAATTTCGTGTGGGTTACGCCTTAAGCTGCTTTTGGGCTTTTTCCCCATATTTTTCCACTCACGCACCCTTATAACCCCAACTCCCTCATTCTTTTTCCACTCACCTTCTTCCCCACCAAGTAACCAAAACCCTAAACCCCATTTTTGATCAAGCTCAAGTTCATCCTAACTCCTTCATTACTCACTCAAATCCGTTGATTTTCATCATAATCTTCCCCTCTTATCGTCCTTTATCTTTTTTTGGTAATAAAATTACCGTCTTTCTCATTTTCAATTTATCCGTCTTTCTCAAAGGTGAATTATACTCATCTTTTGTTGTCTTTTTGTAGGTAGAGACCTTCAAGATCCCGACAAAGATTACTACCTCGTGGCGGAGGACCTAGACGTCGATTGAAGACGCAAAAGGGTAACGGTGAAGGGTTACTCGATATCGATACTGTTGGAGTAAGTGTCCTCAACAATAGTGCGACCACATAATTAAATCTCAATAATAAGAATACAAAGGGATGATGAATATTATAGTCAACTGGTCAACATAAATCGGTAACGATTGGCTCAATTAAGTTTGATGTTACTGTCGTATGACGGTGGTGAGCAGTTGATCCCTTGAGGTCACACCTAAAGGACAATCCCCTAATCATGTACATTAATTAATTGTATAGTGATACATATTAATTAATCCCTTAAAATGAACCAAGTTTAAATTGTGAGTGAGAAATATATCTTATTGTAATATGATTAAATAAGATTCATTTTGGTAATTTAATTGTTATATTACTTAGAATGCATTATGTTTATGAAACATTTCAGATAAGTGAAATTGGTCGATTATAATTACAAACTGTTGTAGATTATATTAACCAAATATGAGATGACCCATTTTATTTACATGTAATTATAAAATGTGACTTAAAATGTTAAGTCTAATTTATTTGTTATGAAATTGCATTTAAATAAGTTAAATGTACTTTTATAAGCCTAATTACATGTTACATGTCACATGTCACACTTGTGACAAATGACAAATTGTAAAAATAAAATGGACACCCATTTTATATGGGTGCACCGGTTTTGTGGTGATGGTGGGTATGATTTTAGTTTGTAATTTTATTCTAATTAAGAATTAGAACAAATCATTACTACAATAACCCATACACTCAACCTTACATTGTGAAGAACAATGTGAAAATGACAACACCCCACCCATGTGGGGTGTGTATGTGACCGGTTTGAACAAGCCAAAATATGGCTTGTTTTTGCTCTTATTTATTCTATACACTATCTCATATAATTCATTCATGCAAAATCTCTACTTCTCTCTAACCTCTCTCTAAAACTTAAGAAGTTCTATAACTTGAAGTTCATATTTTTCTAGTGACATTACTAGTGTAGTAATAGAGTTATTAGATTAATTTTAAAGGGTTACTACTAATAATACAAGTGTAGCATTTTAGTAGAGATAAAAAGGGTTGTCTTGGATGCTACTAATAGAAGTACTGTATGTAAAATTTCGTACTGTATGTAAAATATCACACATGCGTTTTACGTACTGTATGTAAAATTTCGTGTGAAGTGGATTTATTTCGTATGATTTATGATTTTTATATGATAAAATGAAATAAATAAAGGTCAAATGGTTAAAAATACTTACGCTTTGAATATGAGGATGCAATTTTAGTATGTTGTCACATGCTTGTTTTCCTGTCAGACTGGAAAATTTCAGACTGATGTGACTTGTCTTGCATGATTTATGAATTTTTAATGTAAAAATGGCATAAATAGTGACTAATTTAGCAAATATTGCTAAAAAAATTTTCATGTCAAGAGAAAATTGTTCCCGGTTGAATAAATATCCCAAATTTCAGATCTAAAGTTGAAAATTTAATATGATTAATTTTTGCATGCTTTATGTATTTTATTTGATAAAACCGATAAAGCGCAACCATTTTTCTCAAAACCGATTCGAAAATTTTAAACCATGATTTTTGACATTATGAGTGCATGGAAATGTTCCAGAATGTAAAAAAATTTAAAATTCAAAATTATTGTAATTAAATTTGGATTTATTTGATTAAAATATGATTTTTAAAGTCTAATTATGAGCTATTATACAACAACAAGTTGAATTATTGTCAAAAAATTGAGTGATGACTAATTGTTTAGGCCTAAATGAGTTGGGGTAATTAACTTGGACTTAAATATGATTTAAGTACTATTTTGTGATTTTAAAGTGTTATTATCACGCATTTCCGTAAAACCGGGTTATATTCGATATAAACCGTTAAATAGGGCGATTTGGCATTTAACATGAGCATGTTTTATACATATTTTAATGCTTCATTTTTATTTATGAATGTCATATTTTCAATTTATGAATATCATATTTTGGTTTATATAATTTGGAATTATGTAATTTTTTCCTTGTATGGCCTTAGTTTTAATCGATATTGCCCGAAATGTAAGAGAATATTGATTCGGTTGTAATTTAATGTGATCTCGAATCACTTTTATTGTATTATTTTATTTTAGAAATATATAATAGGAAATTATTGTAATTTTATTATATATTTTGTAACTAATTGTAAAACCGAAGTTTCCCAAAGACGGTGTCATTCGGAAAGGAGTTCCGAGAGAGACGGTGACCTTGGGATGCGTGCTTATGAAGTTCAAGGGACCAAAGGAGTTGGTTTCCGAATTTGTAATAGAATATATGATTTTCTATTCTAGGAAAGGCCATACTAGGAGTTTTTTTTATGCTTGCATTTTTATTTAATATGTTTGCATGCATTGCCAAATCGCCAAAACATGACATGCATATTTTATCGAGTATTCGACCGTGTCAATTAAAATTATCATTAATTCTTCAATTTAATTCACTTAAACGAGATAGATAATAAATTGTCATGACCTCTCATATTAAATAATTGAGATCAAGCCTTCCCAAATATAGAACTCATGAATCCCAATTTCGCAAGGAAGTAGGCTCGGCTCACCGGGGTGCTAAACTTGTTACGTTGGGTAAGTGGGGTAATAAAGGTTATTATTTCGAAATTTGGATTGAGCTCAACAGAAGTATTCGCGACCGTAGCCGGATGTGTTCCGGGCTTAAGATAAATATTTAAGTAATATTATCGACCGAGAGTTCTAATGTAGAATCGATTAAAGAGTTAATCCACCGAATTATGTTAATAAGGGATGAATCGGCTTACCGTGCCCAAGTTGATACGAATTTGGATCTCGGAATCATTTATAATAGTTGGGTAGAGGTCACTATTTAAATGTTAAAACTTGATTTAAAATGTTTACAAGTATTTAAAACGATAAATGTTAACATTTCCTTTATGTCTTAAATTTGTAGTTAACTTTGTACAATCGCAATGGCTATTTCATCCAACACCAATGCTCCAACTCTCACAAATGTCTCATGGCTTCGATCCTTTATGGATCGATGCAAGTTAGAAAAGAATGACGCTTATTTTGCCAATTGGAATGCGCAACTCCGCTTGGCCGCGGAAGGTGACGACAAGCTTTGTTACCTTACCGAAGCCTCTCCCGAAACACCTAATGAAAGGTCAACCGCCGCCGCAAGGCGAGCCTATGAGGCTTACCAAAAGGAAGCCGCCGCGATCAAAAATGTTTTGATCTTTTCTATGGAGGCCGATCTCCAAAAGAGTGCCATAAAGATGAGCACGGCCAATGAGATCTATGCCAAGCTTGTGACCATGTTTTCACAAGCTCCTAGAATCGTTCAATATGAAACGGCATCCGCGTTTTTCGACATGAATCTTAAAGAGGGCCAAAAGGTTAGCCCTCATGTACTCAAATTGATTAAGCATGTCGAGATTCTTAAAGTGCAAGGGGTTGATATTCCCGAACAACTCGTAATTGACCGTGCACTACATTTCTTGTGGAGAATAAAGGCATATGTGATGTTTAGGGTAAACTACAATATGCAAAATATGCAAACCTCTCTCCACGAGTTGCACAAAATGCTTGTGCAAGCAGAGAGAGACATGGGGCTAAATGTTAGCACCACCAAGGATGTACTTCACATCATTAACAAGAGTAAGGGGAAGTTCAAAAAGAGTGCAAGCAAAGGGAAGAAGCCCTCCACCTACAAAGGCAAAGGAAAAGCTATATAGAATAGCTCACCCAAGCCTAAGAAAGGTGCCTCAACCGAGGACAAGTGCCATTATTGTAATGGCGTAGGGCATTGGAAGAGGAATTGCCCCAAGTATCTAGGAGATATCAAAGCCGGGAAAATTGTTTTACGTTGGTAAATTTTCATTCCTATCATTTATGTTATGATCTCAACTTTGGTATATAGATACAAGTTGTGATTCTTACCCTTTTTAATTGTAATTAGGGCACCCAAGCAAGGACAAGGGCAAGGACAAGCAAGCCTAAAGAAATTCTTCAAGGGAAGCTAAAGTAGCCCCCATGGATGAAGACATAAGGAAGCTTGGACTCATTTTGTTTTGTTTTCCTTATTTGGGTTGTATTTTGTGACGTTGTTTTAGAAACTCTTTATTTCCTTGTTTGAGAATGGAAATTTGTTTATTTCCTTTTATGAACAATTGGTTGTAATTGGATATTGGTGACTTGGTTTTCAACCCAAGTCACTCGGTTTGTGGAAACTTTTTCATTCTAAAACTTGTCATTATACTCTTCTTGCACTAATAACATAAATTATATCGACTCAAATTGATTATATAAGTATTATGATGATTGGATCATTATAATAAAAAGCTAAGAATTCGATTCTCACTTTGAAAGATCAATTGCTAAGTCAAAAATTGAGTTATTGAACTCAAAATAGGGAATCTACCAAACCAATTGACCATACCACTTATAAAGAAAGTAAATGACATGAATATGAGTTCAGCTCTTTAGCTCTTATAGAACTAGTCTATGTTGAAGCTAAGATTCGATGTCTTTACAAAGAAGTCTTTAGTAGATCACTTAAAGTCATGTTGTGATACTTCTACCTCCCTTACAAGTATGAGTACAAAATTGTTTGTAGATCACTGTATGATGTAGATCACCATGACCCAGAAGATGTCCATCGGCCTCCTTTCACGGCACGACCTATGACAAAACCAAAGTCAATCGGAAACTACACTGACTCAGGTAAATGGTCGCCAGTCTAAAGAATCGACTCATAGGAATAAAATAGAAATCCCCGCCACGACCAGGCTTCAAGAATTTTGATAAGGGACTCTATTATGGTCACTGCCCGACAGAGTGTCTCTACAGTCTGCCTATGTAAACGACCAGTCATCTCCATGACCCCATGGTGCTAAACCAACCATCGTTCGACTTACAATCTAGTCACTTCGAGACGGCACCTCAAATGAGTGACTAGGGACAAAACACTAAGTTCATCCTGTTCACTTGAATTGGGTTCAACCTTTCTTTCAACCAATTCGGATAAACAAAGTATTAAAATTTAGTGAAACTAAATAAAGGAGTTTTTAATGAAACTCTAACAATGAATGCGATTATCAAATATTTGAAAAATTGATACGCTATCAATAATTTCATATTTCATAATCTTTAGCAATTCAGGTATATATTTCAATCCCATTTAAATGACATGACTATCATGTTCAGCCTGCAAAAGGCATGGGTAATGGATTAACAATACTTGCATCTTTCCCATCGATCTGATTGCTATTTCTCTTTGTCTACGTAATCTCATATTACATAAAAACTTATGAGTACGTGTCTAGGTTTGAATCTAGACTTAGGACTCTTGGCCTAAAGGTAGCTCCCACTATTTTACCAGTATAATGGGATAGGGTATACAGCTATAGGAACTACTTCTAGTCCCTCCAATACTGTCGAATCCAAGCTACTTTCATATGCATCATCATATGATGCAATGTACTCCATTTCCGTTGATGCGGGTCGTTATACACCAAAAATAAAAGCCTAAGTCTACTAACTAAAGAAGATAGCGGAAGTAGGGTCAATCTCCACAGGGAGGAAATTAACTAACTGTAATCTAAATCTGCCAGTCACAATCTAGGGGTTTTGAATTGGTTTTAAACTAAACTAAATAAGATTTAAAGGAAGAGAAATAAAAGTAGGGATTAAAACGAAATAAATCAGATAAAAGAGAAATATGCTAGGATTCGGTCTACTGCAATATCGGCATCTACGGGTCAACTAAGTCAGTCAATCAATCAATGAGAAGGGCAATGGTTTTCTCCTCTTGGTCTCAAACCACCCTAGGGATTTTCCTAATTGACTCTCGTCTTCTTAGGAGCCACCTATCAATTCTAAGCAAGCCTTTCCCTTCCAATCTCTCGATCCAGGTCGGGGTTAACTACCTAGCTAGTCTCCTGCGTGCACTCATTCGACTAACCTCAATTATATTGCTTAGATTGATTCTCATATTCAAGACTAACTAAAATACT
This sequence comes from Heliosperma pusillum, assembly GCA_022085475.1. Taxonomy (NCBI): domain Eukaryota; kingdom Viridiplantae; phylum Streptophyta; class Magnoliopsida; order Caryophyllales; family Caryophyllaceae; genus Heliosperma; species Heliosperma pusillum. Next base: position 8,057 of record JAIUZE010067091.1, read on the forward strand.
CTATCCTATCATGCCTTTACTACAGTTTTCCTCATCCTAACATACAAGGGAATTAGCTACTCATATTGTTAATGATGCTAGCAATAAAGACGATTGAACATATAACATTAGGCATGATATAATCGTAATTAACAAGCATAAACAATAATAACGCAGCAATTAAGAAAAGTAAAATAGTAATTAAGACTAAAACAATGATTAAGAATAAAGGAGAGAAAGGAGTTTACAATCTTAGCAAATCCGGCGTAAAGAACAAATCTACGTCGATAATAAACCCGAGTATAAACTTAAAGAATAAGAAAGTTTAGAAACTAATGGTGAAAGATTAGTGTCTGCTAAGTAGATGATAATCTTTTTCCTTAATGACAAAAATAAGAGTCTTATATAATGCATAACACGACTCTTAACCTAATTAATCTACAGACTTAAGGCCCGTGATAGCTTTCACTCGATCGAGGGAATATTCCCTTCGATCGAGGTCTTTATCTGAGGATATCGGTCGATCGAGGACTTCATCCTCTCGATCGACCAACTCTTCTACAGCTTCCCCTCGATCGAGCAGATGACAGCTCGATCGAGGTCTTCCTCACTTCAACTCTCCTCGATCGACCAAAGATATAGTCGATCGAGGTCTTCTGGCCTGGCATATAATGTTTGTCATGACTTTGGGCTTGATTGTGAACGTTCTCACGCTTTCCCATGCAAGAGCCTCTGTCCCGTTCCTTCCATTCTCCTAAATGCATGCAAAGTGGACTGTTTTGGCTTGGTTTCTGCTACTACGCAGCTTGTACCTACAAAAATAGTAATGAAAGTACAAAGTAGCCAAATAGGGGCATATAGTGACATAATATCACCTAAATGACACATAAATGCGTGCATAACTGGACTAAAAAGTCTATATAAAATAACGCATCAAACTTCCCCAAACCAAACCTTTGCTTGTCCTCAAGCAAACTAAATGCAGATACATGGAACTAAATGAACCTAGGGGAATGGAGTAAGTCTCAGAGCTAGCTACAAGTCAATGCTAAACAGTTTAATGCACTCATTCAATCGCTACAAAGCTTAATACGAAAGTGAACGAATTTATAGAATCTTGGAAATAAATTAGACTTTCGACCCTGCAAGACTCAACCAAATTCGGACTCTCACGGGTCACTCTTCTCTCAACAAGCAAATGGTAAGTAAATATGTGTAAGAAAGAGAGAAGAAAATATAGTAACTCACCTATACTACGACCGACACAACATGCATTTCTAACTAATATGAAAGATGATTCAAGCACCGTACACACGCATAACCACCGTTCAAGGACTATCACGTGCCGAACATTTGCATAAATATGGATATGTGAGGCTAATTGGTAAGAAGGGGCAAAGCAATTAATGGAAATGTGAGGGTAAATAGCCAAGCTAGTTCCTAACAAGACCGCAATAGAACTCGTTCCATTCTTCCAAATATCAAAATCTAAGCTCGATGCCTTAACATATCTAGGCATATACAACACAAATCCCATAAAACACCTCGACAAATAATAATAAGCATAGGAGGTGTAAATAACAAAAACTTCAGCCAATTATTTTTTCTCATTATATTTTTTCATTTTTCATTTTTTTTTTCCTTCTTGGCTGATCGGGGGAAAACCCCTCCATCGAGTGAAATAAGTCACTCGATCGAGGCAACAAATAACAACATCTGCTCGATCGAGCTACAAGCTGCTCGATCGAGGCACAATTAATCACTTCTCTTCTTTTTTTCTCGCAAATACCCACTCCAATCAATGGAAACGAGCTAAAAACTGACACAACGGTAAAATATACCTTGACTACTAAACTAGCTCGGCAAATGTAGGCTTAGTTTAGAATGTAGTTAAGGGCATTAGGCAGATATGGCTTTGTGTGGAGTTAATGGGGTAAAATGAGGAAAAAGGGAGATGCAAATATTCTCAAAACACGTAATACCGACCACAAACCCAATGCGTGCAGGCAATAAGAGATCAAAGTTGATATACAAGCAAATGACACGAGATGTGGGGAGTAACTACTCTCATTCCTAGATGAACTGGTCATAGATGTCACCAGTTATAGGCTCTAAAACTCAGAATATATAAGTTGTTTGCCAAAATGTTAAGTCAAGTCTAATAGTCAAATTTAAATTCCAAGACAACATTCAATAGTTCACTACTTCGATTTTACTAAGTAAGTTAAGGATGGTGCAAGGAATAGCATAAAATAGACTTGTAGTGCAATTTCATCATGAACAAGGCTCCAATCCGACTCGACTATATGCAAAAATAAACGTGATATTTTTGATTTTTTTCAAATTTTTCTAATTAACATGAATTGTAAACGTGAATGTAATACAGATGCAAATGCAGACGCAAAAGGATGCAAAACACCTCCCCCAAACCAAAACAGACAATGTCCTCATTGGTTCCGGCACAACAGCATAAAAGGGAAAGGGAAACACAACCTAATACATGTTCCTAAGGAATGAAATATATACAAAGAAGGGAAAAAAAAAATAAACAGAAAAACTTACAAGTCAGCAGCTTCCACAAACCAGCATCAAACTGGGTTCGGTCGATCGAGTAGAAATTTTACTCGATCGAGGTCTCTTTCTTCCCCAAGTCTCTCGATCGAGTAACAATTTCCTCGATCGAATAGTGTTCCAATTTGCACAACCTTCGACTTTTAGCAGTTGATTTCCGCTTCTTTTTCCTGCAGGAACGATACAAAACTGTGACAACCCTCGCGAATGCGGAAATATAAAACATTCAAGCATGTGAATTATGTAGCGGAAAATACGGTATTTTAAAAACCTTTATACATGCAAGATACAAAAATACGAGGAGTGTCAAAATATTACAAACTAAATAAAAATACCACAAGAGACGTAGTCTCTCAAAGTGTTAACAAAAGACAAAGTAATTAGCAACTAGCTAAACAACGTCTAGAGGTGTTTCATCCAGGGACAACGCCCGCTAGCTCACACCCGAACCCAAAATAGCATAAGCAAAAAGCCATCCATGCAAGCAACCTTTTCATTCATGAAAAACATGAACGCCACAATCAGTGGGGAGTAACTCCGGGTTCTCCCAGCCATATCACATTAAACGTACATAGAAGAAAATACAAAAGTAAAATCATGCATATATAGATATACATGTGAGATACGATAAGGATAGATAGGCAATTCGATAAATAATAATAAGATCATGTGGAAATCAAATCCGAAACCATCATGTTATTCAAAGACTCGGGAAAGACACTCTTATGCAACCGAATACGCTCACTAGGGCTTGCATCTCACCGTTAGCGGTATAAGTTTGATAAGATTGAGACTCGACAAACAAACCATGCCAAGTCATGCGATGATCACAATAAATCCATCATATTATCATTCATTCAAACATACCAATACATAGACGATGCCCAATCAT
>JAIUZE010067092.1:0-33229 GCA_022085475.1 Heliosperma pusillum
GGGATGACATTTCCCTGAACTCATACACGATGCTACATTTCGTATATGTAGACTAATTTCCTCCTGGTAGCACGACGATAATAAATATCCGGTCCTAGTCTAAATCTGGCCAGAATCTCGGAATAAATCATTTTCCGATTCGACATGCGATGACGTTTCGCATCCAAGACTCGGGCTTACAATATATATGCCGAGTACCCCAAATTCGGTAGATCAATTCACGAAAGAGGCGGAAACACAGCTCAAGCCTCATAACAAGCGGTACGCTACATGCAAATAACACCACCTCGCAAGTACACAACATTTGACGGCCGGGTCGATCAACGCATAGCGTTCAACTCCCAACAACGTCGTCGTATGCCCACTAACACATGCATTTAAGCAGTAGGATACCTCTCCGTTCCGACATTCCAGCCTTACGAACGGGAAGGTAGCAAAGGGAATGAGAATACAAAGCACAAGACAAAATCGTGCTTAAACCGTAACATATGTAAAAACCGACTCAAAGTGGGAACATATCGAAAACCGTCACAAAACATATGATACATGCGAAAGAGATATCATGTATCCAAAACATGAATATTATAAGATATTACGTAAAATTATACGATAAACCGATCATGCGAACTATTATGAATCACGTGTTTTAAAAGTCAAAGGAAAACAATACAGCCGTGTTCCAGGCCGGGCAAGTGACCGGTGGCCGGTGGGCCGGCTCAGAACATAGGCAAAATCCAAAAAAACAGAGAAAAGAGGTCTGGGCCGGTCGGTAGACCGGCGGCCGGTCGGCCGGCACAGACAATCACACCAAAACTCAAAACTTCACTACTGATGTGTTCCAGGCCGGTGGATTGACCGGTGGCCGGTGGGCCGGCCTGGAGCACCTCTTCATGCAAAAACCAAGTTTCCAAATGAGTTACTGGAGTGTTCTCAGCCGGTGGTCAGACCGGCGGCCGGTCGACCGGCTGGGAACACCCCTTCATCCGTGAGCTTCCAATACTTAACCAATTCATTTCAAAACTCAATTATACTTCTAATAATCATCAACAATCAATATATATCATCAATATTCATCACATAACATCATTTACTAATCATAGCATGGTTTCTAATATTCCTAATCGTAATCTAATACGATTTTCTAGCATATAAACATGTAAAACACGTAAGTAATACCGAGTAACCCTTCACCGTTACCTTTATGCGTCTCTAATGATCGTCAAGCTCCTCTTCTATAAGGAAATAGTCTTTGTCGGGATCTTGGAGGTCGCCACCTACAAATAGATCGTAAAAAGATGAATAAAGTTCATCTTGAGAAAGACGGAAAGTTTGAAAAGCGAGAAAGACGATAATTTTAATATCAATACGGATAGAGGAAGGTACGGGAAGAAGAATAAGATAAACTTACGTAAATTCTATTAAGTAACGAAGAAGTTACGACGAATCAAAGATCGATATTCAAAGAGGGAAAGTTTCTTAAGGTAGAAGAAAGGGTTTTGTGTTTGATTTTGTGATGTATGAAAAATTAGGTTAAGGGAGGGAGTAGAGTGAGTTATGAAGGAAAAAGTCAAAGACGGTTTCAAAGTCGAGAAAGTCAAACCCGACTCAAAAGTCAAGAAAAGTCAAACTCGACTTAAGACGGGATTTTCGTGAAATCTCGCAGCAATTCCAAATACGAACTCGGAAATTCTAAATTCGACTCGGAACTTAAAATTCTAATTTAAAACTTAAATTTACTGAAAAGCTTTCGTAAAATATTTCTACTAGAAAAATAGGGTACATTTCCGGGTGTTACAGTAACACTTGTTTTGTGATATTTATTCATCAAATTTAAAGACTACATAAAGCAATGTTTGTACTTAATTGTTCATCATGGCTTGTCTACTTCATTTATACATTTTGTGTTGTTTTTTCGTCTATTTAATAATTCTGTCAATAGCTTTGTAAAATTTAAAAACTAGTCAAGGTAATGTAATTTAAAGTATTAATATTTTGTTAACTTTTGGATGAACTGTAAAATTATTAATTTAATTGGATGTTTTAGGAATTTAATTATGTATAAAGACTAGTCTGGGTAAATTTTTTTCGTTGTTTAAAGACGCCTGAGTTTGTTAGATTATGAAGATTTGATGAGTTACAGTAGCTTTGTAAAACTGAAGAAAAAAATACACTTCTGAAAGCGGGTCTGAAAACCGGTTCGGTCGGATCCGGTTTGAAAAATGCTAAAATACCGGTGAACCGAATTAAAACCGGTTCGGTTCCAGTTCCCAAAATCTACGGGTTTTAAAACCGGGTAACCGAATCGGTTTGGTAAACCGGTTCGGTTACCCGGTTTTGCTTAACCCTATTAATCCCACTCTTATAAATAAGGATGATGAAGATTATAAAAGGAAGAGAGAAAGGGTAAAAGAAGAGGATGAAAACTAATAAAAGAGGAAAACAATACATGTTATAACATGTTAAAAAATTCCTAATTCTATCCAAAGTGAAGGGAGTCACTAGTTGGTTTTATTGATAGTCAAAATAGACTTTTGTAATATTTTGAGTAGCACTCCCATAACTGAGACTCTGAGAGTATTCACATTAAACAACCCTAAAAATGGAGAAAATCTATTCAAAGTGGAAGGGATATTAGTTGGTTTTATTGGTGGTTAAAGTTGAGTTTGAAGTATTTTGAGCCGCACATCCATAATTTGGAATATTCTTATCCATTAATCCTAAAAAAATAGAGAAAATCTTATTTGGGGGTCCTTATTTGTTTCCTGTAATACTTGAGATCCTTATCGATTTAACGGTTATACATCGGGTCCTTAACGGTAAATTTTATCATACTTTGGGTCCTGATTTAAAGAGTTTGTAGCTTGAATAAAACGGCAAAACCACACCTGCTGCTGAACACAAATTATCATTGAAGACGGACACTATCCGTTACAAGCTTAAAACGGAAGTACCTCTCACATAATATGCAAATGGGGAGGGCAAGAGAAAGATAAATTGATCTCCCACTTGCCCTCAAACTTGTATCCAGCTTATGACGGACAGTGTTCGATTTCAGTGAGACGAGCTGGTTGGTGAACTTGTCGTTTGAGCGGTTTGACGTTCTTTGAACTCGTATAGTGTTAGGTAAGCATTGTGGTAGAAGAAAATAAATATAAAAAAGGAAAAGAAAGAAAAGAAAATGACGGAAGCAGCAGAGGCATAGGTGAGACTGCTGTACGGCAGTAGCTGGTGCGTTGATCCCATCCCATTTTGTCTCCATTTCGAACAACTTCCTATTTCTGATTCCTTCCTCTTTTCGTAGCTTCTCTAGATTAGGCCTCTTCTTCTCCTCCTCCTTCCGCTCTCCAGATTCATTCTCCTTTATCTCTGGTTCGTCAACTTATCTCTCCTTTTATCTTATTCTTATTTATTTATTTATTTATTTATTTGTTGTCGCAGGATAATACTACTATGAGTTTGCCGGAATTAGTGGTACGTACGGCTTTCCAATAATTATATAAAAACGATAAACATTACCGACTGTACTTCTACTTGTTTGTCTAAAACAACCACCCTATTTGATGTAAAGTTGTGCTTAAATACAGACGGAGTTCGTGGTGGATATCAAAAGTGAAGAATGTCTAACTTGTATCACCAATAAACTAGAGACGGTCCAAGGTATTCTATTCATTAATTAATTTCAATGACGCCCACTTTTGTCGTCATCTTACGATAACCAGTAAACTAGAGACGGTCCAAGGATGTCTAACTTGTATCATCTTACGGAGTTCGTGGTGGATATCAAATGTGTACAGGAGTGAAGAGTATTGACGCGGACTTGAGCAATCAAGTCGTTAGAATTCGCGGTTATTCCCCTCTCAAAACCATGGAAGAGGCTTTAATTCAAACAGGTCGTACTGCTCGCCTTATTGGTCAAGGAATGCCTGATGGTTGGTTCCAATTTTAGACTACGTACTTCTTTTTCTTTTTTTTAGTTCATAGCTAGTCTTGTTGGAAAATATTCCTGTTGATTTGTTTGATTAAATGATTAATTAATTCACTATTTTATGATGCTCATCACATGATCAAAAACCTTTTATTGATTACGAGGATGGGGCAAGTTCAGCCTGCTTGTGAAAGTCTGAGTTATTGGAATATGCTTTACAAATAGTTGAATATCTGTTGTCAAATTGTAAGTTTGGTATTTCATGGCTACCATGGGACCATTGTATTATTTACGAGTGCATTATGAGTCTGTGTCTTGGTTTAAAGGAACAACCAGCTAATGGTTTTTCGTAGAACAATTATCTTCATGGATTTTAAGCTGGGTCTGCACTGCTCTTAAACTATATCTTCCATGACATACGAGTTGTGGGGTGATTGCTCTACATCTTGACTGTCCAAGTACTCATGGGGCCTTAGCATACTAGGAGCCTTTCTATGCGAGCTGTGGTTATGTAGACCTGCTCTCTCATTTTAGCATATACGCTTGCAGTGATGCCCAAACTGTCACTATGGGCATACCACAGAAATTTATCGAAATATTTGGCAAACAATTCCGTCATGGAATAGTTTGGATAAAAATCTCATGCTAGTAAATCTCATGTTAAATGTTGATAGTTGATCATAAAATTATCTTGGTTCTGCTGTAAATGCTTTAGAGGTTTGAACTCTGGTCATTTGTTTCGAATAGGAAGTTAGAAGCAATTCTCCTACTTTACCATGTTGATAATATAGTTATTTGTCATTTACTTGAATGCTTTGATTGTAGTTCTTCAGTAGCTAACCTGGTGCATGGTCAGATTTTCTCGTATCTGCGGCTGTGGCTGAATTCAAAGGCCCTGATATATTTGGAGTTGTTCGTTTAGCCCAGGCAAATATGGAATTAGCTAGAATTGAGGCCAATTTTAGTGGGTTGCCACCTGGAAAGCATGGTTTCTCAATAAATGAATACGGTGATCTGACAAGAGGTCCAGCCAGTACTGGGAAAATGTACAGTCCGCCAATCCAAGGCAGTGAAACTGAGGTATTCTCCCCTTGTTCAAATAAGATTGATCACCATTTCATTTAGTTGTTCAAATTAATCACTTTCTGTACTTTTGGTAAAATTCTGAGTTTAATCTCGATCAAACTAATCAAATTGAACCTGCCGAAAAATTAAAGTAATCAAATTGAATGGGCACCGAATGAGATGCCAACATTTCAATCATATATAGATGGACATTTAGGATATAACCGTTTTTATGTTTAGATGAGCTTTAACTGCACTGTTATGACAATAACGAGAAAAACAAATAAAGAACAATAAAGACGATAACACACAGATTTACGTGGTTCACTAACGGTGTGCTAGCTACGTCCACAGGGCAGAAGGGAGGAGAGTTTTATTGATGTTGAGGAGTATTACAGAGTTTTCAGATTGTTTTGATATGTATGACTGCTAGGGTTAGGCTTAGAGAGTTTATATACTACTCTCTAAGACCTAATACAGAAAACCTAGAAAGGCCCAAAACAGCGAGACCCCCGCATTGTCACTCGAAGTGGCAACTAAACCGATTCAAGGCATTAATCCAACAAATCTCCACCTTGACTTGAATTCTCTCTCAACCAGACAGATGTACCAGATGCACCCCATAGATGCCAGATGTACCAGAAGAAACTCTTCTCCCTTCCCCCTCAGATATTGCCCCCTAAGGGCAATCAGATGCTTCGGATATTTAGCAAGTTCAAACAATGTTCAAACTTGCTCTGCGGAACTGGCTTGGTAAACATATCAGCTGGGTTATCAGCAGTACCCACTTTGTTCACCTTAATCCTCTTCTCATTTCTCAGAAAATGATACCTGACATCAATGTGTTTAGTTCTCTCATGATGGACTTGATCCTTAGCAAGACAGATTGCACTGAGACTATCACAATACACAATAGCTTGATCTTGATGTAGACCCAGATCATTAACCAACCCTTTCAACCATATTCCCTCTTTAGCTGCTGATGTCAACGCCATATACTCAGCTTCTATAGTAGACAACGTTACTGTAGGCTGCAAAGTAGCCTTCCAACTGACAACCGAACCACAAAGAGTGAAAACATAACCAGTCATGGATCTTCTACTGTCCACATCTCCAGCATAATCTGAGTCAGATACTAAATACTCTGCATCACCTCCATAAATGAGACCAACATCAGATGTACCCTTAAGATACCTAAAGATCCTCTTCACAGCTTGCCAATGTTCTTTTCCTGGATCACCCATAAATCGACTCACCACACTGACAGACTGTGCTAGATCAGGTCTAGTACAGACCATAGCATACATCAAACTTCCCACTGCATTAGCATAAGGAACCCGAGACATGTATGCCTTTTCTTCAGCTGACTTAGGTGCAAATGCAACAGACAGATGTGCATTTGATGCACTAGGAGTATCTATGGATTTAGCTGTAGACATGCCAAATCTTGACAACACCTTCTGAATATAGCCTTTCTGAGATAAGAAAAGCTTCTTCTTGCTTATATCCCTGAAGATCTCCATTCCCAGAATTTTCTTCGCTTCGCTGCACCCAAGTCTTTCATCTCAAACTCAGTACTTAAGAGACCCTTCAGTTTCTGAACATCAGACCTTTTCTCTGCAGCTATTAGCATATCATCGACATATAGGACTAGATAGATGAATGAACCATTCGCAGCCTTACTGTAGTATACACAGCAATCATACGGACACCTACTATAGCCGATCTTCATCATATAACTGTCAAACCGCTTGTACCACTGCCTAGAAGACTGTTTCAGCCCATATAAGGACTTTTTCAGCCTGCAAACGTAATCTTCTTTTCCAGGAACCTGGAAACCCTCTGGCTGAGTCATGTATATCTCTTCCTCCAACTCTCCATGTAGGAAAGCTGTTTTAACATCTAGTTGTTCAAGCTCCAGATCCCGATGTGCAACTATCGCTAGTAGCACCCTGATAGAAGTATATCTGACCACTGGTGAGAAAATCTCATTGTAGTCTATCCCCTCTCTTTGCGTGAACCCCCTAGCTACTACCCGAGCTTTATACTTGACCCCTTCAACCTCTGTTTCCCTTCCTTTTTCTTGAAAACCCATTTGCATGTAACAATCTTTCAATCCCTCATCCTCTTGGTTAATTCCCATGTCTGATTCTTCCGAAGTGACTCCATCTCGTCTCCCATTGAAGCAAGCCATTTGGGAGACTCAGTACCAGTAACTGCTTCTTTGTAGGCGGATGGTTCAGTAGAATCCGGATCCACCTCCTCAGCAACCAAAAGTGCAAAACCCACCAAATTATCTTCTTCACGACCGAATCTGTTCGGAGGCTTCCCAAAATTGGGCCTGATTGACCGCTCACAGGCCAAACTTGGCTGATTCTGAATTGGTAATGAAGAATCTGAACCATCAGATTCTGACTGTAGTTGTTGATCTTCGTTTTGTGGTTCACTCTCATCAAGAGTGATATCTTGCTCCACCTGTTTATCAACACTACTACTATCTGACACAGTGACAGACTTCATAGTAGGATTAATCATAGAATTTTCATCAAAAACAGCATTTCTGCTTAAAATAACCCTACCCTCAGATGGAGACCAGATGCGGTATCCCTAAACACCATCCCCATAACCCACAAATACTCCCTTTCTAGCTCGTGGTTCTAACTTACCCTCATTTACATGATAATAAGCAGTACTACCAAAAACTCTTAAAATAGAATAATTAGCAGGCTTACCAGACCACATTTCAAAAGGAGTTTTGAGATTCAAACTTGTGTGAGGTCCCCTATTTATCAGATAACATGCTGTACTAAATGCTTCTCCCCAGAATTTCTTTGTTAGTTCAGCATTAGAGAGCATGCACCTCGCCCTCTCCAGAAGTGTCTGATTCATTCGCTCTGCTACACCGTTTTGCTGAGGTGTATTTCGGACTGTATGATGTCTAGCAATCCCTTCCTTCTTGCAGAACTCATCGAACTCAGACCAGCAAAACTCTAGACCGTTATCAGTTCGCAGCCTCTTGACCTTCTTCCCGGTTTGATTCTCCATTAGTGTTTTCCAGTGCTTGAACTGACTGAAAGCTTCACTTTTGTGCTTCATCAGATATATCCAAGTCATCCTCGAATAGTCATCAATAATTGACACAAAATACCTGCGACCTCCCAAAGACTCCACCTTAGAAGGACCCCAGCAATCAGAATGGATGTAATCAAGTGTGCCCTTGGTCCGATGCACTGCTTTAGGAAACTTGCTGCGATGTAGCTTCCCAAAGACATAATGCTCACAGAAATCCAGATCCTTGACCTTGTGACCACACAGAAGATCTTCTTTAGACAAAGTCTGCATCCCCCTTTCGCTCATGTGACCAAGCCTCATATGCCACAGCTTAGTCAGATCTTCTTTATCAACATCAGAGGATGCAACAACAACAGAACTTGACAGAGTAGATCCCTAAAGATAATATAGAGTACCGTGCTTGATACCCCTCAAAACCACATTAGAACCCTTGCAGACGTTCAGAACTCCACCTTCACCCTGAAACCCGAAACCCTTACTGTCCAGCGTACTTAAGGATATCAGATTCTTTGTCATCAGTGGAACATGTCTAACTTCGTTTAATGTTACAGAATTTACCATCATGTGTCCGTATCTTGACTGAGCCGATCCCAACTACACTACAAACCGCACTGTTGGCCATAGAAATCGTGCCCCCATCTACCTGTTCATAGGTCGTAAACCACTCTTTGCGCGGACATATATGATAAGACGCTCCAGAGTCAAGAATCCACACATCAGTGTGATGTGTGACCCTATCCGTATCTAGAGAATAATCATCTTCCTCGGATTCTGCATTTGCTACAACAGCAGTACCAGATTTGTTCTGTTGTTTCTTCTTAGGAAAATCAAATTTCCAATGCCCCTTTTCTTTACAGTAGTTACAAACATCAGTAGGTTTAGGACCCTTGGAACCAGAAGTCCCAGCCGAACTAGAAGAGCCAGAATAAGATGGCTTCTTATACTTTTTCTTCCCCGAATTTCCCTGTCCATAACCCCCACTGGCTACTAATCCTGCAACCTGATTATCAGTAACCGTACCAGCCGCCTTATGGCGCAATTCTCTACTATGAAGAGACGATGTGACCTCTTCTAGAGACACAATATCTTTACCAACAATAAAAGACTGAACGAAATTCTCATACGACAGTGGTAAAGAAACTAACAGAATTAATGCGGCATCCTCATCGTCTACCTTAACATCAATATTACGCAGTTCTAGTAAAATTGTGTTTAACTGATCTAGATGATCTCGAAGAGGCATACCTTCCTGCATTCTCAGACTGAACAGACGCTGCTTCAAAAGCAACTTATTGGTTAAAGACTTCGTCATATACAGACTCTCTAGTTTTAACCACAGACCAGATGCGGAGGAGGTTTCCTCCGCAACTTCAGTGATGATATCATCAGCAAGACACAACATAATCGTTGAGTGTGCCTTCTCCTCCAGCGTGGCCATCTCAGCGGTGACTGGGTCCGTCTTCTTGTCTGAAAGCGGGGCCCACAGCCGTTGTTGCTTTAACAAGGCTCGCATCTTGATCTGCCATAAACTGAAACTGTTCCTCCCGGTAAAGCGATCGATCTTTACGTTCAAAGCCGACATCTTTCTCGTATCCAGAAACCCGAAGGCTCTGATACCAATTTGTTATGACAGAAACGAGAAAAACAAATAAAGAACAATAAAGACGATAACACACAGATTTACGTGGTTCACTAACGGTGTGTTAGCTACGTCCACAGGGCAGAAGGGAGGAGAGTTTTATTGATGTTGAGGAGTATTACAGAGTTTTCAGATTGTTTTGATATGCATGACTGCTAGGGTTAGGCTTAGAGAGTTTATATACTACTCTCTAAGACCTAATACAGAAAACCTAGAAAGGCCCAAAACAGCGAGACCCCCGCATTGTCACTCGAAGTGGCAACTAAACCGATTCAAGGCATTAATCCAACATGCACTTTAACAAGTTGTCTATGAAGACTGACGAGACAGTTAAGTTGCAATGGATTCTTGAGGGAGATTTTTTAGTGGACGGAAGACTGCACACTATTTGAGCTCAACTCTCCAACTGAAGTTAGTCTTTTGCATACTTAAGTGCAGCAATCTCTAGGGTTTATGATTATTTTCTAGTGGTTTAAAGTCCAAAGAAACACAAGGCAAAATTCTGAAAGTTTCAGTAGCAAAAACAATGAATACCAAGGAGAATTTGCTGTTTTTGTGAGGAATTTTCTGATTTCATGAGAACATTAAATCACGAAATTAACTAAGTACTCCACAAAGGTATAAACAAGAAAGTAATAATCTTCCTACTTAATCAATGCTATAAAGGTTAAAGATTATGGGACTCTATGAAGGAGTGAGGGTTTTTGCACAAAGCAAAGTGTTTTTCATTACTCAAAATCTACCGGCGTACACTACATTTCATTCCCCTTATATAGAAGTTTATACACGAGAACTTACTACCAACCCTAAAGATCTGGGTGTGGTCTAGGTTACGAGACACAAACCCGACCCTTAGGCCCCCATTTTTTTACATATACTCCCTCCTAGTCACTCATTTCTTCCCCTTTCCCTTTTACACAAAAATTAAGGAAATGAATTTGGACCACACAAAACACACTACCCCACATACAAATGAATTTAGACCACACAAAACACAATACCCTACATCCAAAAAGGAAAAGAGGGAAGAAAACCCGACTTACCCAATAAAGAAAGAGGGAAGAAATGACCGACTAGGAGGGAGTATATTTTAAAAATAAAGTTTTGTAAAAACTTAATCAAAGTTGCAAACATAATCATGCATTATTGAGTCACAAGATAGCATCAACTTCCAGACTTAATTACTCCTAGCTAAGGAGGAATTAGGTAACCCAAGATATACTTGCTTGAAGCTAATTGAGTTTAGCTTTTGAGTCCCAATTTGAATTTTCCTAACAATTGGTGAGTTAGCTGATAGTGAAAAACAAGTCAAGCAGCTTACTCATTTTTTTTTCGATAAGGTAAAAAAACTAGATCGATCCTCTAGAGTAAGACCAATCTATTTCATTCTTTCGGATAATAGAGTTGAGTTGAAGCCACCTGCTTTCAAACCACCTCGAAAGATTTGGAAAAGAATGCCCAATCGAGGCCATAAAGTCAGCAACTTTAGTGGCCTCTCGAAAGCAATGTTTAACCATCACTTCATCGAAAAAGACAAGGTCTAAAACCACTCATTGGTTTATTTCACATAAACTAGGGATTCACGCGTAAAGGAGAATAACAAGAAAGACTCTTCCAAGAATGAACAATGTTAATGAAATGTGCCTATTCTTTGTTTTCTGGTAGAGTAGTGGACCCAAAAGGTAAACGTATAAGTTAACCATGATCCATAGGACTATTTACCTTGTTATTTCTGTATGTTTGAATCCTCACTCAAGTGAGTTAAGCTGTTTAGTTATGTCTTAACTAGTTTTTCTCTTCTAGCTCATTTACCAATTGCTTCCGCTAACTGCTCCTTGGTTTGCTAACGGCTAGCTTTGGTATCAGACTTGAGCTCTAATGATCATCTAAAATGATCTTTCGTGCTCTTCCTTACTTACCATATATTTCTTGGAATTATATGATTCTTTGTCAACATGTCGCATTTATGCTGAGCAAGTCGGCTAGTTTTGCCTATTGTGTAATGATGACCAACAATTATGCATTCGGCCCAGCCACTTGGTGACCTAGGAACATTAGAGGCAGATGAGACGGGAAAAGCTTATTATTCAGGAAGCAAGAAGATGCTCAAGATTGTTGATGTGATCGGACGGGCCATTGTATTGTATAGAAGAGACGACAAGTCAGATTTTGGTTTGGCAGCTACTGTAATTGCGCGGAGTGCGGGAGTAGGCGAAAACTACAAGAAGCTATGCACGTGTGATGGAACCACTATATGGGAGGCAAAACCTGATTTTGTGGCTAGCTAAGTATGATGTACGTCTTTTTACCGCAAACGTATACGTAGTTAAACTGTATGGTTTGTGCATCCTGCAATAATATGGATTTTGAAGAGAATTGTGCCATGTTCTTTCAGGATTTGAAATATAATATACTTCTTTTAAACTGCAAACTGTTTGCAAGTTTGATGATTTATTATGGAGCGGGTGTAATGGAAAGTTGTAATTGAACCTTCCTATTAGCTGGAAAAAACTCATTCTTTTTCATTTTTTTTTTGAAAGTAGGGCCTACACGTTTTTATAAACATTTAATTACTCTCCCTCTTACCCACAAGAATTATATACAATGTAACATACTTTCATACACCAAGTTTTTAATACATAAAAAATCTAGATGCAAACAATAAAATAATAAAATAATTTTAATAAATGTTGTTTTTTGTAATATGATGTAACAAATCTGGAGACGGTAAGCTAATAAATCAAAAACAAAAATAAATATTCACATAAATCTAAGAGAATCGATTTATCAAGAAAAATAAAAATCTCAAAATAAACCGATTTAAGATGATGAAAATTTATTATAACGCTCGAGGCATTTGAAAAAATAGTACAAATAAATATTAATAATGAATCATCAAATACATGTATAAAACTTGAAGTCGTTAAATATAGAAAAATATTCATAAAAATAATATGAAACAATTAAAGTTGGTAATAAAATATGATAATATAAATAAACCTGAAAACTTAGATAGAGTTTCCCAATATTTTATCATAAAATAATCCATGAAAATTGTTCTACTAAAATGAACTAAAATCCATAATTTTATTTGAACTTAAATGTGATTATTGAGGATGAGAAAGACAGAAGAAAGAAATATTGAGAAACAAGGAGGACTTGAGCAACGACAAGTGAGCACACACAAAGGAAAAGTTAGGGTTTTTGTTAATTTATAGGTTATTTATTAGTGACGACTAACGATAGTGGGATACTTGACATAATGACATACTATGAGCTAATTAATCAAGGCCTTTGTTCAACCGCGTATTTGTCGCACAAGCCCAATTGTATGATGACATAATGACATACGAAGTACGACATATTCCTAAAAAAAAGTACTATGGTATAAAATATGCAAATTCTTATTTAATACGTTTATTATTATCCGTCTTAAACTTAAGATAGGTTAAATATACTCATGTTGAATAAATATAACACAAGAATTTATTGAAAAAGGTAAAAATATTTTTGTTATATATGATTTATACGTAGGGTGATATATGATCTGTCTTAAGCTTAAGACAGATATTACCGTCTTAAGCAAAGCAAAACTAGCTTTACAAAATAAATTTCTTTAGGATGTATTTTTTCCGTCTTAAATATTTTGTCCGCTTATATTTAAAATGAGAAAGACACTGAATAATACTTCTTCGTATGGCTTTATATGGTTAATAATATTCGTACCTTTTAACATAATAATATATCATCTACAGAGTACTTCGTAATATATTCTATTTTACTATACGTCATATTTTTTTGGCACACACAAATACGGCCTGTAAAACAGTTTTGGCGGGCGGGTTACAGATTCGGTCACTTTAGGTTTGAGTAAAATAGATGTTGAGGTAATTTTGGGATTGCAAAATACAGGTTTATACGGGTTTGGGTCGAGTTTCGAGTTTTGGATCAAAAACGGGTCTGATTAACGCACTTTTACTAATGTTTATTTTCTCCAATTGTAATAAAAACATAAAATTTACTTAATTTTATATTTATCCACTTTAATATATCATGCATGTTTGTAAGAATGTGCATTTTTTGTTTGATATATTCGATATTGCAATGTTATACGAAGTATTTGACTGATCTGTTGTGACATGTACGCAACAAACAGTAATTATATTTATATGGTAATCATTTTAGCATTTATTTATTTGTTAAAATTAAACTATGTTTTAAAATGAAAAGTAACATATTTTATTACAAAATTTTTATGTTTAAATTATTTCTATAATTTTATATTAGTTTTATTTACTTTAAACTCAACTTTTTAATAAATTTACCTATTTTCGGGTTGGTCACGGGTCATGTGGGTCTTGACCCTAAATATTTGGGTTATTAGCAGGTCGAGTCGCCTTCGGGGTTTAATTTAGGTCGAAAAGGACGGTTTTTTTTACGCATTTCACTCGATTTTCTGGCTTGAGTCATCGTTTGACATGTCTTCAATTTAGTCTGAATTTCAGCCGGTTACGACCATTGGGCGATGTACCTTAATATATGCATTGGCGGTAGCATTGCTATAAATTGGTTTAATGTCAAACTACAAAACTAAGCTGACTTGGGCAATCTGTATGGGTTTTGATCACATCTAGCTTAGATTTTCTTTCTCTTAGCAGTCATTTTATATGATTCTAAATTATATAAAACAGAAATTGTATAGACACGGGTTTATTATGTTCTAATAATGTTATTATTATTATTATTATCATACATAATATTATTCAATTATTCATTCTGATTCTTATGCAAAATATATTCGAATCAATCGAAAAACATATTTAAAATATCAATGTTTTTAAAAGCAATCCCGTGAATTTTTGCATGGGTTTAAAGCTAGTTAGATGTATTGCTAAGGTTAAAGTTGTTATCACCTTAGTCAAAATAAACCTCCATACTACGAACTATTAGCTAACTATTTTGGTAAAAATTTACCGCGAAGTTGATTTTAGGTTGTGGATTAAAGTGACTGTCTATAGTAACCATTTGAACAATAATTTGATGATAAAGCAAATATAAAATGCGAAAATAAATAAAATATAGACACAAGAAATTGGTGACGCGGAAACCCAATGTGGGAAAAACCGCGGGGGAGTCGGAATCCCGCCAAATATGCACTATAATCGAGAGGAGATTCCTTTAGTATCGAGAGTACAAGTATTTTTTCTATGAAGTATGCTTGGAATGCTAAGTATGGGAGACGGAATTATATATATTTTTTTCTAAGTAAGCTTCGGTGAGATTAGAGGAGATGAGATGATCCTCTTGGTTGTATTTTGTGTGCTTGCTTGAGTGTGGAATGAGTCACTTTTTCTGATGCTTCACTTGACTCTTATAGTATTTCTTCTCTAGGGTTTCTGGTCCTTAACTCCCTCTCTGGCAATAGTTACACATTTGTAGGATGCAGTTACACCAAAATAAGGGACTGTTGTTGACTCCATTAAATGCTCACTTAACTGCCCCATTGAATACTCCTTTAATTGCTCCACAATAATTAGCTTTTATTGACTAGCTGTTGTTGACTTTTTCCATTGACTGCACAAATGTTATCCTCTCTCTTCTCCGGATTTATGCCTCCAAACTCTGGTTCCAGGTTCTGCCTCCGGACTCTGGGTCCAGGTTTTGCCTCCAGACTCTTGGTCCAGGTTCTGCCTCCGGACTCTCGTTCCAGGTTCTGCCTGCGGACTCTGGGTCCAGGTTCACCCTTAAGTTCTCCTTCTAGATCCTGCCTCCTGGTTCAGCCTCCACGTCATTGATCCATGTCACATTGCCATTACCATTCCTTGCTCGACATGTGGTATATACAAATTCTGTAAAATTTGGTCATAACAATTGCCCCTAATTTTTCTCCTTAATCCCAAAATAAGGAGGGAAATTAGTCTCCCAGGCTCTGGACGCTGGTGTTACTCTTCGGGTATTGTTCTAGTAGAATGAATATTTGTTTGCTGGACATATAGTTTCGGACGCTGCTCTGTGATATATAATATATTTAGACCGATTCCCGTCTTCATCTCTCTTCTATTTCGACCTTATTTAATGCGCTTTAGCGTCGGTTTATTGCATTTTGTTTATTATCACGCTTTGCTTTCATATCATGAATTTCCGTCTCATTTTATAGGAAATATACCAAAAGAAGTATAAGACAGGATGAGAAGCGAGAAACCGTCACTAAGCATATAAAGAAAAGAAGAAATAAAAGAAGAAGAAGAAAGGTTAAAAGAAATGAAGAAATGAAGAAAAGAAGAGAAGGAAGAGGAAAGACTGTCCCAGCCGGTCCAGGCCACCGGCAGCCGGCCAGCCGGCTGGGCTCTCCGCCACCTCAATAAAAGGTTGGAAGAAAAAGCAAGGGCTCCCAGCCGGTCCACGCCACCGGCAGTCGGCCAGACCGGCTGGGGGAGCAGGCATAAAGAAGAAGGAGAAGAAAGGAACAAGAGAGTCCCAGCCGGGTAGGCCACCGGCAGCCGGCTGACCGGCTGGGACTTCTTTCAATCGACGAAAATTTCAAATTCGAGTCAGAGAGCCCCAGCCGGTCCAAGCCACCGGCGGCCGGCCGGCCGGATGGGACCCCCAGTCCGCAATTCCAACTTCCCTTCTTATTTTGAACTCTTTATCCCACCAACCTATATATACCCCTCTCTTAATTCATTTTGGAGACACAACCCTAGACACAAAAACCCTATATTGAGCTTTCAATATTCCTAATCATTACTCTAATCATTACTCTAATTCTTTGATAATTAGCACTATATTACTCTACTTTCCTACTTAGTTATCTTTAGATTTAGTCTTTCCTTTAGTTATTGTTGAAGATTTGGGTTGTAATTTGATATTATAGAAGACTTTCCTTCTATTTATTCATCAAAGGTTGCAACTTTTATTAAAGTTTGGTACAATTCTTGTCCTAATTACTTCTACTAGCTATTTAATTGCATTTTCTTATTTATTTGATTAGTTTACAGGTTGGATATGTCTTCTCTTGTTTATTTGTTGTCAAAGTATCCATCTTTAATGCTTTCCTCCATCAATATGTGTGTGTAGTGCCCTTCTAGGGTAGATGGGAGATCTTTTGTAGGTTCTTGGGGTTAGAATGTGGTTTTGATTGTAAAAATCTAGTCTTTTGGTAATTCCTATATTTTGTCCACACCATGTGTTTGTAGAAATGCTAGAATGAGTAATTCTTGATTTCTTTCATTTTGTTGCTTGCCTAAGCGAGAGCTTGGCTTGTTTTTTTTTTTGTGTGCTCATAGGAGCCTTGGGGGAGGTAGGGCGAGAATCCGACCGAACCTAGGCAAGGAACCGTCTTTCACCGAGAGATGGAGACCTACCATTACCTATCTTTAGGCCGTCTTTACCTTCTACCATATTCAACCCCAAACTCTTTAGTGAACCCATTTGCCTTAGTTCTCTTAATTCTTGTTTTAAATCTCATATTTTCTCATTTGTTAGACTTAGTTAGTTTTACTTACCTCCAAATTATTTCTAGCTAGAATTGAACTAGAATTCGACCAACTTACCTTAGAGCCTTAATCACCGTCCTTGTGGTTCGACCTCGACTACCCTACTACATTAGTTGAGTTATTTGTTTGATTGGGGGAGGGCGATTAACCCACGTCACTCTGCACTCTAGACTTTTGGCACTCTGATATTGCAACAGGAGTTCAGGGCAATCAAGGTAACACCCAAGGCAACAACAACTCAATCAACCACATGACAAGCTATGACAATGTTCTATACAGTCCAAGCATCAATTATCCAAGTCACGACAAGAACAATCCCAGCCACAACAAGAACAACCCAAATGCACCCGGGCAGACACATTCCATTTGGACAGGGTCCAAGGGGGTCTTCCACACCTAAAGAAACCTAAACAATGGACAAGCTTGGTCCTAGGGAGAGTCCCCAACACTTTTGTCCGGGATCTCTTAGTCAGAAAATGCACACATCCAAAGTTAGCTTAGGGACCAAGTTCAACAGGCCAGATTCAGCTCTTTTGTGTAGTAATTCAACTGTCACTGTCAGTTTTTTCTTTTCTGAACAGGCCAGAATATGCATGTCATGTTATGGCGATTTGGCAATGCATGCAAACATAATAAAT
Source organism: Heliosperma pusillum (assembly GCA_022085475.1). NCBI lineage: Eukaryota > Viridiplantae > Streptophyta > Magnoliopsida > Caryophyllales > Caryophyllaceae > Heliosperma > Heliosperma pusillum. Next base: position 17,836 of record JAIUZE010067092.1, read on the forward strand.
AAAATGCAAGCATAAAATAAAACTTCTAGTATGGCCTTTCCTAGAATAGAAAATCATATAATCTATTACAAATTCGGAAACCAACTCCTTTGGTCCCTTGAACTTCATAAGCACGCCTCCCAAGGACACCATCTCTTTCGGAACGCCTTTCCGAATGACATCGTCTTTAGGAAACTCGGGTATTACAAATAATTACAAAATATATAATAAAATTATAATAATTTTCTATTATACATTTTTAAAATAAAATAATGCAATAAAAGTGATACGAGATCACAATAAATTACAACCGAATCAATATTCCCTTACATTTCGGGCAATATATCGATTAAAACTAAGGCCATACAAGGATAAAGTTACATAATTCGAAATTACATAAATAAAATATGACATTCATAAAAAAAATTCAGCATTATAATATGTATAAAACATTCTCATTTTAAATACCAAATCGCCCTATTACACGGTCTGTATCGTGTATAACCCGGTTTTACGTAAATGCGTGATAATAACCCGTGTTTTGTATACATTTTCATACACTGAATTGTGTTTGTGATGCTCGAGTCGCTCTATGTACGTGTAATGTGTTCTTATTTTGATTTTATCTTTGAGAAAACCTTCAAATTTCCATATTATATTTCTAATTTAACGTTTTCAAAGAAGTCTAAAGATGGTTTTTGTACCTCCTTTTTGGAGAAAATAGATTTCTTTCGCTTTTATATTTGGATTTTTGCGTTTGGTTGGATGTTTGCACTTGTTATTGGAGACGTCTGATAACTAGTCCTGCACTTACTAACACTTGTTTGATTTTCGATTTCACTATTTCGACTTTGATTTGATCTGGATAATTAGAGTTCTCATTCGCGACGGGCACTCTTGAGATCCGTAAGTAAAGTTTCACACTTATGAAAAATTTCCTTAAACCCTTTTCGAGAAGGACATCATTTCATAAATGTTTTCCCTTATAAAAGTTTTCGTATTAATTTTGAAAACCGATTCTTGTTCCTGATACTTTTGTTTTCTACTCTCAAGTTTCGAGGACGAAACTTTTTAAAAGGTGGGGTGATTGTAACACCCGCAAATGTACCCTATTTTTATAAGTAAAATATTTTACGGATACTTTTCAGCGAAATTTAGTTTTTGTTTAGAATTAAATTTATCGTGTCGAATTTAGAATTTCCGAGTTCGTATTTGGATTTTACGCGAGATTTCAAGTGAATCCCGTCTTAAGTCGTCTTTGACTTTTCTTGACTTTTTCCACTAACTCTCCTCATACTCACCTTAACCTAATTCATTCTCACACAACTTAACTCTTTCTTTCTCTTTAAGGAAACCCAAAGAAACCTTGCCTCCCTTTTTGATCCGTCTTGTAATCGTCATAACTCTTTCATTTCTCGCTCAAATTCAGGTAAGTTCGTCTTATTCTTCCCCTGTCATCTTCCTCTATCCGTATTGGTAATAAAATTACCGTCTTTCTCGCTTTTCAATTTATCCGTCTTTCTCAAAGGTGAATTATATTCATCTTTTATTATCTAATTGTAGGTGGAGACTAGGAAGACTTAAAAATCGTTTGAAGACGCGTAAAGGTAACGGTGAAGGGTTACTCGATATCATTTACGTGTTTTACATGCTTTTTATGTTAGAATTCGTATTTAAAATACGATTAGTAAGCTTAGGATTTATGTTATTTATGATGATTGTTGTTAGTTGATGATTGTTGATGATGAATATTGATTGTTGATAATTATTAGAAGTTAAATATGAGAATTGAAATTGATTGAGCAAGTGTAAGAAGCTCACGGATGAACTGGGGTTCCCAGCCGGGTGACCGGCCGCCGGTCTGCCCACCGGCTGGGAACACATCAGTAGTGAATGTTGGATTTTTGTGTAAAGGTGCTCCTGGCCGGGGTACCGGCCGCCGGCCCCTAGACCGGCCTGGAACACGCTGCTCTTTCCTTTGTGATTTGTGTATTATGCATGATGCGTGAGCCGGGGTACCGGCCGCCGGTCCTCTGACCGGCCGGCAACACGGCTGTGTATTTTTCTTATAATTTCTAAAACTCGTAATTTATAATAGTTCGCATGGTTCGTTTATCGTATAATTTTACGTAGTGACTTATAATATTAATGTTTTGAATATATGATATTCCATTCGCTTGTATCACATGTTTTGGTGACGGTTTTTGATATGTCCCACTTTGAGTCGATTTTTACAAATGTTAAGGTTTGAGCACTATTTTGTTATGTGCTTTGTACTCTCGTTCCCTTGGCTACCTCCACGTTCGTAAGGCTGGAATGTCGGAACGGGGATGTATCCTACTGCTTAATTGCATGTGTTAGTGGGCATACGACGACGTTGTTGGGAGGCGAACGCATTGCGTTGATCGACCCGACCGTCAAATGTTGTGTACTTGCGAGGTGGTGTTATTTTCATGTAGCGTACCGCTTGTTATGAGGCTTGTGCTCTTTTCCGCCTCTTTCGTGAATTGTTCTACCGAATTTGGGGTACTCGGCGTCTATGATTGACCGAGTCTTGGATGCGAAACATCATCGCCTTGTGAATCGGAACACGTTTTATTCCGAGAGTCTACCAGGTTTATACTAGGAACCGTATTATTATCGTCGTCCTACCAGTAGGAATTAGTCTACATATACGAAATGTGATCGTGTATGCTTTCAGGGAATGCCTTATCTCGTGGATGCCTGTTAATCATACTTGCCATGTACACGTGCTATGTGCGTTCTTCTTACCTTGAGAGCATTTCCGCTTTGTGTCGTTTGTTTTTGGATGCGTGATTACATGATTGATTATTCATGATCATTGCATGACTTGGCATGGTTTGTTTGTCGAGTCTCAATCTTATCAAACTTATACCGCTAACGGTGAGATGTAATCCCTAGTGAGCGTATTCGGTTGCCTAAGAGTGTCTTCCCCGAGTCTTTGTATAACATGATGGATTCGGATTTGTATTCCATATGCTCTTATCATTAAATATCGAATTGCCTATTTATCCTTATCGTATTTCACATGTATATCTATATATGCATGCTTCTACTTTTGTATTTTCTTTGATGTACGTTTAATGTGATATGGCTGGGAGAACCTAGAGTTACTCCCCACTGACTGTGGCGTTAATGTTTTTCATGGATGAACAGGTTGCTTGATTGGATGGCTTTTTGCTTGTGGTATTTTGGGTTCGGGTGTGAGCTAGCGGGCGTTGTCCCTGGATGAAACACCTCTAGACGTTGATTAGCTAGTTGCTAATAACCTTGTTGTTGGTTAACATTTTGAGAGACTACGTCTCTTGTAGTATTTTATATTTGGTTTGTAATTACTGACATTCCTCGTATACTTCTTCTTGCACGTATAAAAGTTTTAAAAACTTCATATTTCCGCTATATAATTCACATGCTTGTATGTTTTATATTTCCGCATTCGCGAGGGTTGTCACAGTTGGTATCAGAGCTTTATCGCTCCCGACGCACACACGTGAACCCTAAACTTAAACTACGTGACCTTGAAATAATAAATGAGAGATGGGTAGACTTAAGGACCTAAGGTGGTAGTCTTTGGTGTACTTGATGTTTGTTAGGTTCTAACTTGTTTGTTGATTGTGTTGAGTGATGTTATGTTTGTTTGTATCTACCGTTTTGAGGTGGATCATTGTGTTACCTAGAAGAAGTATCCTCTATCTAAGATTTTAAGATTGACAAGCCTAATTGAAGTGTATTTCTTCCTCATCTATGAATTCTCTCGTCCTTAATGTATTATGCTCTCTTCCTTCTATCTAGGTGCTTCTATCTCTTCCAACTTGTTTGCCTCTTGGAAATTACTCTTGATAGTTCCTCCATCTTACCATTGGTATCCTTACCTTCCTCTTGTAACATTTTTGTGGATGCCATACCCATTTGTTTGTGGTAGATTATACTTGGTCGGAAGAACTTTGAATTTTGTGGAATATTAGTGTTTGTTAGAATGAATTTGTGATTTGAGGAAATGGTGTAGATCTAAATTCACCCTATATTGATGATTGGTTGTATCTCTAAGGAAAGGTAGTAAGATAAGTTTGATGATTTTAATGCTTGATGCTTGTCATGACTAATGTGTACATAGTTCATGGTATTTGATGGTGTAAGGTTGAATTAGTTTGCTAGGACTTCTTAACCATTAGTGATTTAATCTTTTGAACTTAGGAGTTTAGTAATTGTGACACCCTCAAATTTGCGGAAAGAAATTTTTTTTTTTAAATACATAAAATATATGAGACTACATAACGAAGGGTGTCATAAATAACAAGGGTCATTACAATACGGAAATAATATTCTACAAAAGAAATATACAAGACGGGAGACATATCTCCCGTATAAATACGGAAATAAAAGAGTGCATAATAATATACAAACTATGAACCGAATATAGGTCCAAGGTAAAATACTTCGCTCGCTAGCTCGTCATGTACCCCAAAATATGCATCACCACCTGTTCGACCGCATTAAATATAAACACGGAAGCCACAGTCAGTGGGGAGTAACTCCGAGTTCTCCCAGCCACGAAATGTCGAGTTTAATAAAACATGAATAACATAAAAGCAATGTATATTGAAAATACAAAACTTTCACATATATGATATGCTTTTCATGTTATGAAACAATTAACTAACATATAACCTATCATATGAAAGCTATCATGTGAAACCGATAATACAATATAACAAGAGGTAGGGAAGCTGGTATGCTAGCTCAGAGGTTACCCTGTAACGTGGCCATGATACACTCAAACCCTAATCAACACGTAATCATGTGAATCAGTTAACAATCGGTAATCCAAACTCTATCAATCTTAGCCGGCTTGCATCTCACCTTCTAAAACTCATAGAATCATACAACATGAAAGACCAATACGTCTACAAACAGGCATAAGTTCTTAGTACGGCGTGTTCTCCTTCTGTAACTCGAGGCTATACCACAAGGTAGGAAAACATCCTAGTCCGAGACTGATCAGACCTAGCGACAACAGCTATTCCGTTCCCCGTCCCATGACATAACCGTCTATGAGAAACTCTACTAGGCGACCCCCTAAGCAGAGATGGCTAGTACTTAAGCTGGCTCCATTTCCAAAGTGGAACTAGGCAGCCATGCCCCGACTTGGAAATAAACCCACCAAGCCGAGACACAAAAGCTATCATCAGGTGAACATATACTCGTTAAAGACAGTAAAGCCTATCCATGTCATGGTCCAAGCTACTCATTTAGAATTAGAATGGTCAAGACGCCATATATTCATAATTCTCTATGGGTACTTAGTCAACACGACACCAACATATAATCAAACCGTCACAGGAACAACCTCCTATCATGTGACTAATTACATATAACTCATATTCAAATATCATATCGCCTCATATCTACTAAGGCTAATTCAATAATTAAATACCACCTTACTTGAAGACAAATCCCCGACCCTAGTCCCGCGACGGGTCATCAGTCAAATCGGGGCTGACTAGATCTTAGTTTGACCAAACCCGTTGGATCAAACCGGCTAGAAACAGAGTCTTTATCACATAGACTTAAACATAAAAATCAACATATTCAATACATGTTATTTTATTAAATTCTAACATGTGAATTATTATAACATACCAAAACCCCGTTTGACTTAACTGATATCCAATTAAACTACGATCTCGTCTTATAATTTCTAACATGTGAGAAATAATAATTTAATGAAAAACCTTTTAATTAAATATTTACTTATTAATATTTCTCGCTTGCTAATTATTACAAAACGCGATAAAATAACAATAACTCAAAAACCGTCACAAGTCTAAGTAAGGGGACCCACGGCTGATTTGGGCCGACTTGACACGGGCCTGGACTGGGCCCCACGGCCTAGTTTTGGGCTGTTTTGGCTTTTGATCGATTTTACTAAAAACCGTTTCTTAAAATTTCCCGCATGCTTAACATAATTAAAACCCGTCAAAACAACAACATAACAATCAAACATCGACACAACCCAAAGACCAAAACCCGGACCCACCATGGACCGACCCAGACCGGTCTGGACCGGGCCTGAACCGTCCTGAACCGGCTGGTTTGGGTCCGGTTTTCCAGCCACCATTTCGGCCACCACCACTAATCCCACCAAATTATTTCTAACATGTTTTAATTAACAACATCCATTTTTAACAACCAATTTAACCATCCATCATACAAAAATCATGATTATGACAAATCATAAAAATATGTCAAGAACACTAAACTTATTATAAATTCATACAACATGATAAAAACAACTACTTATCATGATACTACCAAAAATCCATAAATAACAACAACATGAACAAAAACTAAAAGTATGAACCAAAAACCAAAGAAACAAAAGCTATGTAACATATATTCGTCGAGTAACTCGGAATCGTTACCTTAGCTAGCAAGATCAATTAGCACCAAAATAAGAAGTATAAAATAAGAAACCCGTCTACTAATCTTCACCCAAAATATACGAGTCTCCAAACTCGTCTTCAAAATCTTCCCCTATAAGAAATTACAAGAAAAACATTATTAGAACTTAAACTTGATTTTCCATAATTAAATGTTGAAAACGATTTTGCCGGAATTGAAAATAAACCGTACTAGAAGATGGAGAGCGAAGAGGAGATTCTAGAAATATAAGTTAGGACGGATTTAATTAAGAAATGAAGGTTTTATGATGATTTTTCTCAAGAACGACGAAGAACGGATGAAGAACGCTCAAGAACGAATGAAGAACGTTGAAGAACGATTAATTTGATCTTAATTTGATTTGTTGTAAAATGAAAAGTTGTTGGTGTGTAATGTTGGGTGTGTGAGCCGTGTAATATAGAGGAGATAATGAGTCGGGTTTTGAAATTGTTGTTACGGAATTGACTCGGGTTTTTATTATTATAATAAGATAATTAATTAAATATTAGGTTAATTAAATTAAATATCAAGATATTATGTTATTATAATCAAAAGAAAGACAAATATCTAGTCCTATTAGAGGACCTAGGAACCGTGTGGTATGGTGAGGAAACGGATCTGTTTTCGAGCGTTTGCGTAATTTTCGTTGACTGATCGATAAAGTTAATAAATATCTAGATATTATTATTAGTTTAATCAAAACAATTAAAATATCTAATTGTGAGTGGAAAAAGATGACATGGGCGTGTGACTCATGCCAAAGTCGGGTTTCGGGTTTGTTTCGGGATTTACGATGAGTCGGGAATAGTTAAATGATTCCCGGGTTTAAACCGTAAAACCTTATTATAAATTCCGAATAAATTCAAAATAATTTTATTAAATTATCATAAATTCTAATAAATCTAAAAAAAAATAAATCAAAAATATTATTTTTTTAAATAAAATTTCGGTCTTCAAACTTATAAGGCGAGTCGGGAAAAAGTCAACGAAAGTCAAAGTTGACTGAAAGTCAAGAAAAGTCAAAGATGACTTAAAAGTCAAGAAAAGTTTATGACGACTTAAAAGTCAAGAAAAGTCAATGACGACTTTAAAAAGTCAAGAAAAGTCAAAGACGACTTAAAAGTCAAGAAAAGTCAAAGATGACTAAAAACGGTCTTTTCATGAAATCTCTCAGAAATTCCAAATACGAACGCGGAATTTCAAAATAAGACTCGGAACAATAAATTCTATTTTAAAAACTTAAGTCTGCTGAAAAGTGTTAGTAAATATTTTTACTAGAAAAATTGGGTACTTTTCGGGTTGTTACAATCACCACTCCTTTTAAAAAGTTTCGTCCTCGAAACTTAGAAGAAGGAAAGTAACATATATGTAGGTCTATTTCAAAACTGTTAAAAATATACTTGTAATAAAAATACTGGGTCTTATCAATGGAACGGAAGGTTCTCATCTGCAGTTTAAGAACATCGACGTTCCAAGTCAAAGACTTTAAAAGATACATTTTCGCATCAATAAATGAGAAAACTAGTTATCGAACGTCTCCAATAACAAGTCTCAACACTCCTTGATGGTAAAATACTTGAAATCATAAAACATTTCCAAAAGCTTTTAGTTCAAAAATTTCATCGTAAAAGTAATAACTCTATTATCTATGCCTAAAATTTCTAACTAAAGCTTATAGTAATCTATCTAAGAGAAATGATAATCGATAGAAGGAACGGAATATTCGAAAGAATAAATCGAATAGAAATAGGAAAGAAGAAGAGATTTACCTCAAGCAAAGAGCTCGGGATATTTAGCTAACATTTTAGCTTCGGGTTCCCAAGTTTCTGATTCGACGTTTCCACAACGCCAAAGAATACGAACTAAGGGCACCACTTTGTTTCTGAGTTGTTTGTTAGCCCTTTCAAGTATACGAATCGGCCTTTCTTCCAAAGCCAAATTAGGTTCCAAGTCCAACACTTCATCTTGAATAATATGACTCGGATCACTGATATACTTCTTCAATTGCGAAACATGGAACACATCATGAACTTTACTCAAGTTCGGAGGCAATTCCAAACGATAAGCAACAGGACCAACTCTTTTAAGCACACGAAACGGTCCAATATATTTAGGACTCAACTTTCCTTTCACTCCAAACCGTTTCACTCCTTTCATTGGTGACACTTTAAGGAATACCCGATCATCAACATCAAATTCAAGTGGTCGTCGACGAACATCGGCATAGGACTTCTGTCTATCTTGAGCGGCCTTCATTCGCTCGCGAATGACTTGAACTTGATCAATCGTTTCGGTCACTATGTCGGGACTCAACATATGATCATCCTGGACTTGATCCCAACAAACCGGACTACGGCACTTCCTACCGTATAAAGCCTCGTACGGTGACATCTTGATAGATGCATGATAACTGTTGTTATAAGAAAATTCAACCAGAGGCAAACACTTCTCCCAAGAAGTGTGAAAGTCTAAAGCACAAGCCCGAAGAAGGTCTTCCAAAGTTTGGATCGTTCTCTCTGTTTGACCATCAGTAGCGGCATGAAATGCTGTGCTCATCAACAATTTACTACCCATGGCTTCTTGCAAAGCTGTCCAGAATCGGGAACTGAATCTCGGATCACGATCTGAAACTATACTCTTAGGCACTCCATGGTAGCGTACTATCTCTTTCACATAGGCACCCGCTAAGACCTCTATCCTCCAAGTTTCATTGATAGGCACGAATCTGACACACTTGGTTAGACGGTCTACAATAACCCAGATTGCATTCTTTCCACTAGAAGTATTAGGTAAAGCCATCACGATGTCCATAGAAATAGACTCCCATTTCCAAAGAGGAATTTCCAAAGGTTGCAGTAAACCTGCGGGTCTTTGATGATCGATCTTCACCTTCTGACAAGTAAGACATCTACTAACATACTCCTTTACCTCAATCTTCATCCTAGGCCACCAAAATTGTGGTCTCAAATCTTTATACATTTTATCGCCGCCGGGATGAATAGAATAAGGAGAAAGGTGAGCTTCATCAAGTATTCTCTTTCTCAGCTCGGCACTTCTCGGAACAAACATTCTACCATGGTAACGAAGGTAGCCATCATTATCCACCACACAATCTTTAGCTTGCCCAAGTAATATTTTTGCTCGTATGGCGATAAAAGTAGCATCCTCCGGTAAACAAGTACGAATCTCACGATAGAAATCAGGTTCTGCAGTCAAAGCACCAAGATAATCAAACCCTTTCCCAACAAACTGTATCTTCAGCTTCTGAAATTCAGTTACTAGTTCATCGGGTAAAGTACCAAGAGCATTTAATGAATGACTAGTCTTTCTACTCAAAGCATCTGCCACAACATTTGCTTTTCCATCGTGATAAATCAACTCAGCATCATAATCATTCACCAACTCTAACCATCTTCTCTGCCTCATGTTCAACTCTTTCTGAGTAAAATGCACCTCAAGCTCTTATGATCGGTATGATTCGCAATGACTCCAATAAATAGTGTTCTCCAAGTTTTTTAAGGCATGTACCACAGCTGCCTAACTCAAGATCATGAGTCGGGTAATTCACTTCATAACCTCTTGAGTTGTCGAGAAGCATAAGCAATGACTTTTCTATTCTGCATCAAGACACATCCCAAACCATGCTTTGAAGCATCACAATATACATCATAATCAGCTTCATCATCTGGTAAAGTTAAAACCGGTGCGGTAGTCAATCGCTTCTTTAATTCCAAGAAGGCAATTTCACATTCATCGGTCCAACTATACTTTGCTTCCTTCTTTAGCAATTGAGTCATCGGTCTTGCTAATTGGGAGAAATCTTTCACAAACCGACGATAATAACCCGCTAAACCAAGGAAACTCCGTATCTCGGACACATTTTTCGGACTTTTCCAATCCACAACCGCCTCAATTTTAGCTGGATCGACCATAACACCGTCTTTGGAAATGACATGACCAAGGAAGGATACCTAGGGCAACCAGAATTCACATTTGGAGAACTTAGCATACCACTTTTGGCGTCGAAGAACACCTAAAATGGTTCGAAGGTGATCAGCATGTTCTTCTTTAGATTTAGAAAAGATAAGAATGTCATCAATAAATACCACCACACATTTATCAAGATACTCCCGGAAGGTACGATTCATCTGATCCATGAATATAGCTGGGGCGTTAGTCAAACCGAATGGCATCACATTGAATTCGAAATGCCCATACCTCGAGCTAAAAGCAGTCTTGGGCATATCTGCTTCCCGAACGGGAATTTGATGATAACCCGATCTAAGATCAATTTTTGAGAAAGTAGAAGCACCCCGTAACTGGTCAAAGAGATCATTAATACGAGGAAGAGGATATTTGTTTTTGATTGTGACACGGTTCAACTCACGATAATCGATGCACATCCGCATAGAACCGTCTTTCTTTTTGACAAAAAGCACGGGCGCACCCCAAGGAGAAGCACTCGGCCTAATAAAGCCTTTCTCAATCAAATCATCAAGTTGAATTCTCAACTCCTTCAATTCGGAAGGAGCCATACGATAAGGAGCTTTGGCAATTGGTCCAGTTCCAGGAACTAGATCAATGGAAAATTCAACATCCATTTCAGGAGCAATCCCGGGTAATTCATCGGGAAATACATCGGGAAATTCCCGAACAATAGGAACATCCTTTAAAGAAGGAAGAGAAGAATCAGAAGTAGTCACTACACATAGAAATGCTTGATGACCCTTCTTCAGAACATTTAACATTTTCATAGCCGAGATTAACTTCACACTTGCTGGTTTTCTAACCCCTTGATAAGAAATACGAGCACCCAAAGGACTTTTAAGAATAATTTTCTGATCACGGCACTCGAATCGAGCATGATAAGTAGATAACCAATCCATGCCCAAAATAATATCGAACTCTTCAAGAGGAAACCGTAGAAGATTAGCCGGAAATATAGATCCATTTATGGATATTGGAATGTCGGAATGAAGATAAGAACAAGAAAATACATCTCCGGATGGTAATGAAATTGGAGTACTTTCCCCAACAGAAGCTTTGATAGGCAATTTATCGGATAATCTCATGGAAATAAAAGATAAAGAAGCTCCCGTATCAAACAAAATTAAACACGGAAACTCATAAATTGAGAACATACCCGTCACAATGTCAGGTTGAGCCTCGGCCTCAGCTCGGCTCATAATAAAAATCCGACCCTTAGGTCGCCCCGAAATAACCGGTGTAGAAACCGTCTTCTTCCTCTCGGGACATTCATTAAACCTGTGCCCCGGTTTTTGACAATTAAAACATACTAGCGGCTTGTTGAAGCAACCAACACCCGGATGAATAGGTCTCTTGCACCGAAAGCAGGTACGATCCTTAAGATCGTTGTTGTTGCTCGGAATAAAGGGACGGTTTCTCTGATTAGCTTGTCCACCCTGAAAGTTTCTCCTCTTGTTTGGCAAAGAGGGAGAAAAGGAAGGTCGGGAAGAAGGATATAAAGGTCTCTTGCCAAAGGCATTAGGAGCAATATAAGAAGCACGAGCTTCCTCGGCAATCTCACGGATAGAACTCTCCGCCCAGATGGCATCATTATAGATCGAGACAAAGGAAGTAGAACCTCTACTGATCTTCCCCTTTATCTGGGGAGAAAGCTTTCCCAAATAAAAGAAGGCTTTGTCTGCCTCTACCCTAATAAGTCGAGTGGCATAATGAGCCAACTCATTGAACCGGGTAGTAAACTCCTGAACTGATAGCTTTTCTTGCTTGAAATCCATAAATTCTTTCAGCTTTTGTTGTCTCAACTCATCGGGGTAAAACCTCGCTTCCAAGAGCTCACGGAAACGAGCCCACCCAAAATTAGGCTCCAACTTAGCGATAGGACCAGAAAGAGTCCACCACTGATCCGCTTCCTTCTCTAAGAAGTGAGAAGCAAGACGGACCTTATCCTCTTCAAGGACATCATAAAGAGAAAAACTCTTTTCCATCTCTCGTAACCACACAGAACGCTTAACGGGATCAACTTCGCCATCGTAGGTTTTGGCTTGGCTCCTCGATAGCTGTGAAGCAACCCACGTATAACTCCCGTGTCTCTCACGATCGGGAATAGGATTAGGAATCTGATTTGCTTGCTGGTTTTGCTGGTTTTGCTGGTTTTGGATAATAACGGTAAGAGCTGCTAAGATAATGTTGTCAATCCTCGGAGGCATCTTGCAAAATTAAAACACAGATTAGTACTTATCATTTAGCAAGAACAAAGAGACTACAACTTAAATCCTAATCTACCCATCTTACCCTTCTATCTCACGGTTTATTATTTTATTAAGGTCAAGTTATTTATACAAGGGTACACAAACGTGCGTCGGGAGCAAAATAGCTCTGATACCAACTGTGACACCCTCAAATTTGCGGAAAGAAAAAAAATATTTAAATACATAAAAGATACGAATATACATAACGAAGGTGTCATAAAATAAAAAGAGTCATTACAAAACGAAATACTATTCTACAAAAGAAATATACAAGACGGGAGACATATCTCCCGTATAAATACGGAAATAAAACGAGTGTATAATAATATACAATCTAAGAACCGAATATAGGTCCAAGGTAAATACTTCGCTCGCTAGCTCGTAAATGTACCCCAAATATGCATTCACCACCTGTTCGACCGCATTAAATATAAACACGGAAGCCACAGTCAGTGGGGAGTAACTCCGAGTTCTCCCAGCCACGAAATGTCGAGTTTAATTAAACATGAATAACATAAAAGCAATGTATACGGAAATACAAAACTTAACATATAAGATATGCTTTTCATGTTATGAAACAAATAACTAACATATAACCTAGCATATGAAAGCTATCATGTGAAAACGATAATAAACTATAACCCGAGGTAGGGAAGCTGGTATGCTGGCTCAGCGGTTACCATGTAACATGGCCCTGATACACTCAAACCCTAATCAACACATAATCATGTGAATCAGTTAACAATCGGTAATCAAACCTATCAATCTTAGCCGGTTGATTCACCTTTAAACTCATTAGAATCATACAAAACATGAAAGACATACTTCTACAAACAGGCATAAGTTCTTAGCCCAGTCAATAGTCGACTTCTGTAACTCGAGGCTATACCACAAGTTAGGAAAACATCCTAGTCCTAGACTGATCAGACCTAGCGACAACAGCTATTCCATTCCCCGTCCCATGACATAACCGTCTATGCGAAACTCTACTAGGCGCCCCCCTAAGCAGAGATGGCTAGTACTTAAGCTGGCTCCCTTCCCAAAGCGGAACTCTTAGGATGCCATGCCCCGACTTGGATATAAACCCACCAAGCCGGAACACAAAAGCTATCAAGCAGTGAACTATATACTCGTTAAAGATAGTACGGGCCTATCAATGTCATGGTCCAAGATACTCATTTAGAATTAGAATGGTCAAGACGCCATAAACTCATAATTCTCTATGGGTACTTAGTCAACACGACACCAACCATATATCAAAACATTCACTGAAAAACAACCATCTTCATGTGACTAATTGCATATAAATCATAATCAATTAACATATCGCCTCATATCTACTAATGCTAATTCATTAATTAAATACAACATCACTTGAAGACAAATCCCCGACCCGAGTCCCGCGACGGGTCATCAATCAAATCGGGGCTGACTAGATCTTAGTTTGACCAAACCCGTTGGATCAAACCGGCTAGAAACAGAGTCTTTATCACATAGACATAAAATTAACATATTCATTACATGTTATTTATTAAAACCTCTAACATGTGAATTATTATATTATACCCAAAAACCCGTTTGACTTAAAAGGATATTAAATTAAACTACGGTCTCGTCTTATAATTTCTAACATGTGAGAAATAATAATTTAATGAAAAACCTTTTAATTAAAATATTTTACTTATTAATATTTCTCGCTTGCTAATTATTACAAAACGCGATAAAAATGACGATAACTCAAAAACCGTCACAAGTCCCAAAGTGGACCCACGGCTGATTTTGGGCCGAGACACACATGGGCCTGGACTGGGCCCCACGGGCTGGTTTGGGCCTGTTTTGGCCTTTTTAACGATTTTACTAAAAACCGTTTCTAATTATTTCCCGCATGCTTTAACATAATTAAAAACCCGTCAAAACAACAACATAACAATCAAACATCGACACAACCCAAAGACCAAAACCCGGACCCACCATGAACCAGCCCAGACCGGGTCTGAACCGGCCTGGACCGGCTGGGTTGGTCCGGTTCACCACCACCACCAATTCCGGCCACCACCACAACAACCACCCTAAATTCCAAATTAATTCTAACATGTTTTTAATTAACAACACCCATTTTTAAACAATCAAAACAACCATCCATCATACAAAAATCATGATTATGAAGAATCATCCAAATTCATCAAGAATAACCAACATGTTAATAAATTCATAAAACACCATAATAACCACTACTTAACATGTTACTAACTAAAAATCATAAAATCATAATAATATGAACAAAACTAAAGATGAACCAAAAACTAAAGAAAACAAAAGCTATGTAACATATATCCGTCGAGTAACTCGGAATCGTTACCTTAGCTAGCTAAAATCAAGTAGCACCAAAATAATAAGACCTAAGAACTAAGAAACCCGTCTTCTAGTCTTCTCCTAAGATATACGAGTCACCAAACTCGTCTTCAAAATCTTCCCCTATAAGAAATGACAAGAAAAACATTATTAGAATTAAAAACTTGATTTTCCATAATTACAGTGTTGAAAACGATTTTGCCGGAATTGAAAATAAACCGTACTTGAAGATGGAGAGCGAAGAGGAGATTCTAGAAATATAAGTTAGGACGGATTTTAATAAGAAATGAAGGTTTTGTGACGATTTTGCTCAAGAACGACGAAGAACGACGAAGAACGATTAAAGAAAGTATAATTAGATCTTA